>MU853404.1:305268-325890 GCA_033297235.1 Trichocladium antarcticum
TCAATCCGGGGGCTGGGGCGGGTGGGTGGCAGGGGATGTTCTGTTGGTCTGAAAGGCGGGCGTGTACCGTGATTGCTGCTGGCTGCATTTCTGGTCGGATTTTGGGCGGGGATGGGCCATGGCGACAAATGACACGCCAGCTACGGTGTGATAGTGGGCGGGGGTTGGTTGGGAAGAGGTGGGCCTGACGGGGGACGAGGGACCAAGATTGGCGAAGGAACGGCTCTCGCGTTTGCCGCATGCGCGGGGCGAGGTTTCGTCGGCTGGCTTTGTTTTCCTGGCGTAGCGTGGCTCGGCTTGTCTGTTGTGCATGGATGGGTTCGTTCGTCGGGCATCCTGTTGATAACTCGCGGAGATATGGACGCGCGAGGGGATGCGGAAGTGGATGGATCGGGGTGGGTAGGGTATGGTATGGGTGTTCGGGGTCTGTTTGCTGTGATGGGTATAGCGAAAGAGTGAACCAATTTGATGGGCATTCCGTATATACTGGTCACTGGTCTTGGCATGCTGTGTGCGGTGGCGGGAGCAAAGATGCTGTCTGTCGCTAGGGGACCCGGTGGCTGTTAAGTCCTGGAATTTGAGGTTGAGGAGGCTATGGGTCGGTGGCTGGGTAGGTGGATGTGGCAGAACGGGGGCAGAAGGCAGGGAGGGTTAGTGGACGGCAAGAGAACCAAGACACCTGTGGTTTGGTTAGTTGGCTGGCTTCATGGCAGAATGTAGAATGTGCGTTGCTGTAGTAAGCAGGTATGTGTAAATACTCCGACATATACCCAAGACACACTCTGGCTGGCGCCCCTGGCCTATCCCAAACCAAGAAGACTCTATGTGCTACTGTGTGTGACCCTGATGGGAACAGATGCAGATGAGTCGCCGCTCTGGTTACAGGCGGGACTGATGCGGGGTTGGACCACCCGATGTGTACTTCCAATCAACACAGTCCTGGTTTCGTTGTGGTGTTTCTCGCCGCCTTGACGCAGGATGTTGGTGGTGAGATGTTTCGTCGGGGTTTCATGTCCAGACTGCATTCTTGCCATGGGATAACCTCGGCAGCGCCGCGTATCCATATCTCAATTTCGACGGAGTTGGCTTGGTGGTGTCATTTGACAAGTTATTACCAGAACACTCGAGGCCAAGGTATGTACGTCCATCGCACTCCTCGCCAGATCGGCTCGCTTGAGTTGAGATGTCGGAGAGGACAAAGCAACTCTCAGCTCATACATCCAACATACTCCTAATCTGCTGCGGCGGCTGGTTGGTCGACCCCGTCGACCCCCCGCCGAAGCTGCCCCTCTGGCGCGCGACGTCCTGGTACGGCGGCGGCGGCGGCGGCGGCGGCGGGGGTGTGGGCGGGCCGTCCATCATCAGCTCCTGGCGGCGGCGGGCGGCGGCGTCGGGCGACGGCGCGCGCGACGGCGGGCCGTCCATCATCAGCTCCTGGCGGCGGCGGGCGGCGGCGTCGGGGGACGGCGCACGCGACGGCGGCCCGTCCATCATGAGCTCCGCGTGCCGGCGCGCCATGGCGGCGGCGGAGCGCTCGCTGGCGTCGGGGAACAGCATGCCGGCGGCGATCTCGGCCTCGCGCTCCCGGCGGCGGGTGCCGGACCGGCCGGTGTACTGTTTCGCGGTGGGGCGGGTTGGCGACACTGGGCCCAGTTCGACGGGGTTGGTGGCGGGCGCGTCGGCGGGCGCGGCGGGCGCCCTGTTGCCGTTGATCTCGCGGACGTTGCGGTCGAGGCGCTCGCGCATGCTCTCGTTGGCGGGGATGTACTCGCCGTTCATGCGGCGCCACCACGAGGGCTTGTGGACGATGCCCATCTCGCGGTCGAGCTCCTGGCCACGGACGCGGCGCTGGTGTTGCAGCTCGAGGTCCTCGTTGGGTCGGAAGAAGCCGAAGAGGACCTGGATGAAGAGGATCAGGAGCGTGGGGGTGTAGCCGCCAGCGTAAATGGCAGCCTGGTCGCCCTCGAGGTTGAGCGGACTGTACGGGAATTCCCATGCGATCAGAGCTTGGTAGGCCGGGACCACGGCGGCGAGGGGTACGACGAGCATGAAGCGGGCGGGCATGTACCGGATGAAGCCGACGATGCGGTTGATGATGCCCCGGTTGCGGGGGCAGTAGTGTTTGATCGAGTGCCGCAGGGAGAAGACAGTGATCAGCCAGCAGACGACCAGGAAGAAGGCGGCGACTTTGAAGCGGGTGTCTGTCGCGGTGGGCATGGCCTCGTTGATGATCTGCTCCGGGTAGCGCTGGTGTTCGATGTCGCCCCAGTTGCGAGGGATCACCATGAAGAAGTTCTGCAGGGCGAAGGCAGCTGGTTAGATGGGGGGGTGGGGGGGGGGACGAAGAGGCCACCGCAACATACCAGCCACAGAAAGAGGTAGAAAACCAGCGGCAGCCAGAACTCGATCTTGGACCTCCAGTCGTCGTCGCGCAGCGCAAACGGGTCCGGGTCGATAAACTGCCTTTCCATCCAGCTGCCCCAGTGGCGTACGGCCTCCCAGACGATGGCCATGGCGCCCATCTGCATCAGATACCAGAAGAAGTTGGTGAGGACGAGGGGCAGCTCCGGGAGATAGTATCGGTCGACGTCGACGCAGGTGAGAAGGCTGACCATGGCGGTGGCGCACGCCCACGAGGCCCAGTACCACTGCCATCTCCGGCCGATGGGGTAGAAGCGCTTCTCGGCGGGGAGGTGGAGGCTGCCATGCTTGTTGAGGTTGACCAGGGTGAGGACGAGGGCGACGCCAAAGACCACGGCGTAGCCGATGGCGATGCCCGCGCGGGTTCCGATGGGGTTGACGGGGGAGTAGCACGACGTGTCGTTGGTGAACGAGCCGTTGGGGAAGAGGTAGGCGGGCGCATGGGGGGCAAAGGTCAGGATGCACTTGGAGCCGTTGGAGAGCGTGCCGTTGGAGTAGAGGGTGAAGTTCCAGAGCTCGAGCGCGGTGCGGTTGAGGTGGACGCTGCCGATAAGCGTGTCGCTCGCGTTATCGCCGCCCGGAAAGGCGATCAGGTTGCGCGCGTGCAAGAGCGCCATCGTCGCCGGCGCCGTCTCTTGGTCGCTCGCAATCCGGAGGGCGCGCGAGTTTGGCGGGGTTGGCTGAGCAAATTGGACGCGCTCAAGCCGTCACGGCAAGACTAGGGCATTGCTGGCCGAGGGGGCTATGGATCGCACTGCGTAGAGGTTGGCTCAGTCCATGAAGGCTAGGCTGGGGCGGAAATCCTTGATCGAGTCAGGTCGATCTGCCGGGTCGTCGCTGGGAGGCGGCGGCTTGGCTGTCTTGGCTCTGCGATTTCCTGCCGATGTGCCCGAGCCCGTCCGCTGCTTCCGGAAAGCCGATGTACATATGTATGTATGCACATGTACACTGTATGCATCTGGGCAATGATGACCTCACTCGCCAGGCAGTGGGGTTGCACTCGCAGCGGGGCAGCGGCCGCCGAGGCTACAGGGCTGGCCCGCTGGAAACAGCCCACAAAACCGGGGTTCGCGTGCCAGCCAGCACCAGCACTCTGCCGCCAGCCTCGCGCCTTGGCACCCCAAACCACGACCGCAACCCGACCGCAACCCAACCACACACACCAAACAAACAAACAAACCACCCACCCAGAATGGACACCCCAACAGCCGCCAACCCTCCCCCACCCACCACCTCGGCCCCCCCCGCCGAGCCATCCTACATCGACTACGAAGCCTTCCTCTCCCCCTCCTTCTCGCCGCGCACCTTCGCCAACACGCTCGTGCGCGCGACCAACAACCCCACCGACACGCCCCTCGACCTCTCCACCCCGCTCTCGCGCGTGCTCTTCGACACCCAGGAGATCGACGCGCACATCGACGCGCTCGCCACCCGCGCCGCGGGCCCCTTGCTCGCGCACACCGCCACACACACCGCCGCGTCGCGCCGCATCCTCGCCGCGCTGCAGGGCCAGCTCGACGCCCTGCGCGCGAGCCACGCCCAGCTGGTGAGCGAGGTCGGCGCGAAGCATGCCGCCGCTGAAGAGGTGCGGTGCGTGGTTGTGCGGCTGTGGGGCGCGCTGCGGCTGGGGAGGGCCGTGGGGCGCGCGCTGCTGCTGGGGAGGCTGCTCGAGGCGCAGTGGGCGGAGGTGAGTGCGCCGTCGCCGGGGGGCAGGGGCCGGGAGGAGCATCGCGCGCTGGTGCGGTGTGTGGATACGCTGCTGGGGTTGCGGGAGTTGTTTGGCGGGGTGGAGGGGGAGGGGCTGGAGCGGGTGGATGTGGTGACGGTGTTGCGGGAGGGGGTGGTGGTGCGGGTGGAGGGGGCGGTGCGGGAGACGGCCGAGCGGGTGGTTAGGGAGTTCTCGGTGGGGAGTGCGGCCGGGAGTGCCACGTTTGCGCAGTCGGAGGAGGTCCGGGCGAGGACGGTGAGCGCGCTGACGGCGCTGTATCTGCTGACGCCGGTCGGGGGGAAGGCCGGGGAGAGGTGGGCGCCCGTGTTGATGCTGCAGGCGCTGGAGGTGTATCTGCGGTCGGCGCTGCAGAGCAGTATCGCGGCGCTGGCACGGGCGCTGGGGACGCTGCCGAGCTTGGAGCGGACGCTTGCCGAGGTGAGCGCGCGGTGTCAGAACGTGGTGGCGCTGGAATCGGTGCTGGAGGGGACCAAGGTGCCGGCACATCCACTGGTACACGGGGCCCAGGGGGTCGCTACCGCGCCGTCGGGGAACATGCTGCAGCCGCTGCTGGCGTATCTCGAGACGGGGTCCCTGGCGAGCTACTTCTGGCGGACCATGGCGAGCAGCATGGCGCCGAGGGTGCAGGAGATTGTTGCCAAGGGCGGGGTCTCGGTGCGCACCCTCAAGTCGAACCGGCAGAGTGTGAGCGACGCCATCAGGGAGTGTGTGGTCCGGGGGAGTCAGTTGCCGAATGTTGTCGCTGCCGCAGCGGCGAAGGGGAGGGGGAAGGCCGGTGGGACCGATGCTGGCGGAAAGCACTGGGATCGAGAGGTGGCTGTCATGGTGGGGAGTGTGGTCAACAATCTCGGGCGGTGATAGTCTGCGGGGGTTGCCGGCCCAGCCCTCCTATCCAGGCTCCGGTCATAATCCAACCAGAGAACTTGAGTGGATGGGCATCATCAGATCCAAAGACCGGCCGGGCTCTCCCGCGGACCGAGACCGACTTTTTAACGTGTCACACCAAAATACAATCTACACAACAAGCAGCCGGGCCGGTCGCCAGCACCTCGAGGTGGGTATCTCTTGTTCTTGCACGATCATACATGGACAAGAGAAGCTGCTATGCTACATAGCCCGACTTCATCCCCACAAGACCCTCGGATGCCACAATGAACGGCGCCCACCGAACTCGTCGAGTGTCAGACCGCCCATCCTCTCGTCCAGACCATCTAGAACCTTTGATTGAATAAGAGTTTGAAGACAGCAAGAGTGTGGGATTAGTCCTATCTCGTCCGTGTTCCAAACATATTCGCCTACAGAGATCCACTGAGGAGAATGAATGCTCCGCACAACATCGATTGTCGCCACCACGCTGGAACTGGACGGTAGTGGTCCTGGCTTCGGGTCGAGGCCCTTGGCACGCATCTCCTTTGTCAGGGCACCGAGTAGCATCGACGAGCACTCAAACGAGCACGATTCCGGGCCATCGCGAAAAGTCGCAAGGAGCTCGTGGAGCCCTGTGATGATCCCGTCGATTAATTCCAGTCTCTTGCGGTCAATCGTCGCTGTTGGGGCTGTCAGCGACCGAATGGGTCGGCTCCTCACGGCCGACTTACCTATGACTGTATCTGGGATCGGGAGACCCAATGTCGGAAGCGGTTCCTGGGTCTGCCAAAGGGCTGTCCTTGCCACGGCCGTGAAGACGTCGTCGTCGCCAAAGATCCACGACACGAAAAGCCAGAGGACGAGGTCCCTGTTGACGACCTCGGTTATGGGGGCCTGGCCGGTCCCCTTGAGCGCGCGAAGCCAGAGCTCGGCAAACACCTCGACGGCCTCGGCGCACTTGTAGTAGTCGACAAGCACGGCGATCTTGGCGAGCAGCTCGAGGCTGAGCAATCGGGGCACCTGCCGGTTGCAGCCGTGGATGACGAGCATCAGGATCTTGAGCGCCTGCGGATCCCAGCCATGGGCCTCGATGCAGAGGGAGCCATCTTCTGCCGTGGACGCGGTTTCTTTCCAACGGCCGCTTAGCGCAGTCCTGAAGTAGCAGGACGCGACGATCAGGTGTCGTGATGAGACCCGCAGTCGGATGACGGGCGGTTCCGGTAGGGGCAGGTCTATTCCTGGCTCTTTGGAGCCATCCACGCTGGCAGCGTCCTCTGCCACAGTGGCAAGGCCGGCTTCTATGACGGGGGGGTTGGCAGGTTTCCGGATGCTACTTTGTCTGCGTTGGCAAGAAACATCCGGGACGGGACAGAGAGTAGACGACCTACATCTTTTTCTTTTTTTTCTTTGGTCCCGTCCGAGGCTTGTCAGGCGGCTGCCCAAATAGAGCGGGGGCTTCTGCAAATGGCGCGTCCGCGTCACGAAGGATGATGGTGACGTCGCCGCTGGGATCTATGTTATAGAACTCGGCCATGCTGGCGGCTCGACAGAACCGGGTCCCGGATAAGTCGATTGCAGGAACTGCTCGCGCGCGGGGCATCAAGGAGAGATGATGAGATGACGCCTGCCAGAGTCGAAAAGTCGTGCGAGACACGGGGAGGGGACAGAAAGCTGGGAGGTTATCAATGGCGTTTCTGATTCGCGCAGATTGCCATGCCAGCTCTTGCCGGGCGCAAATTAGGCCGCCTTGCTGCTGATGCCGGCTGCATGAGGCGTGCTGCAGGTAGGCGAAAGGGGCATTGCCAAACCTTGGCCGAGTTGGCGGCAGACATGCGACCAGCCTGCGTAGTCAAGGACTTCAGTCACTTCACGGTCCTCACGCAGCAAACAACAGGCAAGATGCGAACGTGCTAGGATCAGGCCTTGGACGGGCCAATGGCTTCTGAAACAACTATATCACAGTGTCATATCTGATGGACCTCTCCAACTGAGATGCGGCCCCCTGGCCTGCGCCGACCGCGTTCCACCCCCACCCCCCCCTTACCCACGGGCCAGCCTCTTCAGGCCGGCCAGGTCCCCATTGAAGAAATCCGAGTCGCCGCCATGGGCATACGAGTCCGAGTTCTGCCAGATGGTCTGGTAGGGCCAGCCGCCGGGGATGGTGCCGGGGCTGCTGGCGTAGCGGGCGAGCACGAGCGGGTTGGTGTTGACGAAGGCGTTGGAGTTGCCCGTGCACGACGTCCACCACGACGGGTTGGTGTAGAGCATCGGGTAGCGGCCCGTCTTGGCGTGGTACCGGTCGCTGAAGGCCCTGATCCAGGCCACCATGCCGGCGGCGCTCAGGCCCCAGCACGTCGGCGACCCGGAGGCCTCGAGGTCCAGCATGCCCGGCAGCGTGATGCCGTCGCCCGACCAGCCGCCGCCGTGCGCCAGGAAGTAGTCGGCCTGCGCCGCGCCCGTGGTCTCGCCCGGGTGCGCGAAGTGGTAGCCGCCGCGGATGAGCCCGGCCTTGGTGGCCCCCGTGTAGTGCGTCGAGAACTTGGGGTCGATGTAGGTCGTGCCCTCGGTTGCCTGGCACGGTGTCCGGTGTCAGCGGTTGGGGGTATGGGGGGTGGGGGGTGCCGCAGGGGCCGGGGTTGCAGACCTTGATAATGACGAAGCGGGCGCCCGAGTTGTAGGCCGCCTGGTAGTTGACCGTGGGCTGGTAGTGCGAGATGTCAAAGCCCGGGACCGCAGCTTGCGCGGCGGCGGCAAGGGCCAACAGGCAGGCGATGGCGGACTTCATGATCGATCAGGGGTGCGGGAACTCGATCTCTGGTGATTCGGGAACAGGGCGCCGTGTCCGTCCGCGGACCGTCCCGCGCCTTATATGCTGGCACTTGCAGAGTGTAGCCGGCCGTGGCAATCTGACACCACCATGCTGGCCCCCGGAACCTCCGGCCCTCGCCATCACGCAGTCCTGGCCCCAAGGGGAAGGAGGATGCATCATCGACTGGCAACCGGGCCCTGATCGGCACTTGAACCCCCCACGGCAACGCGCAACCAACGCGCAACCCCACGCCGATCTCCCCACTGCGGTTTTGGAGGGTTACATGGTCGCGGCATATGGTTGCCTCGCAGCGTGGCTAGCCGTCGGGGTTTGGAGGAATGCGGCAGGTCGCGGCAATTCCTGTGGCGGGTGGTGCGTGGTGATGCAATTCTACAATCAAGCCTGGTTCGGCGTTTTGTTGTTCACTCCGACTCCGGCTCCGACTCCGACTCCGGCTTTGGGCCTCGGTCTCGGTCTCGGTTGGCCAAGAAAAGAGGGTTAGGGCTGGTCGGTCCCAACTCCGTCTCCAGAGAAATGGTCGGCATCACAGTCAAAGAGAGGGCTAATATCTGTGGGTGGCCAAGAAAGTAAAGCAAGTAGGTTGAATTGATTGTGGTAAGAAGGTTGAAGAGGTAAAAAAACCAGAACTTCCAACTTGTGGGCCAACTATAGTCGGGTGGTCCGTACCAGTCCCAACCAACATCCAGACGTCTTTTTCAATTCTGCCAAATTCAAACTTGTGTCTGAATTTGGACGGAAGAGTCCCTGCTTTCGGAAGGATCGAAGCAGGTATGAAAAACAGACCTACCGGGGGTGAAGTTCCTCTTGCTCCAATCCGGGAGTGCAGCAATATATAATATCCTTTTTATCCCTGCTTGGATAGCAACGGCTTTGCGTCGCCAGGGAGCTCAGCAACCAGCTGCGGATTTGACTCGGGCTGCGCAAAGACTCCCCCGCTCCCCCGCTCCCCCGCCCACCAGTGCCTGTCGTTTGGCAATCCGCCCCACCGGTCCGGGGTCACCGTCGCCCCTGACCCCGCGTTCGCTCGACAGCTCCACGGCCAAGATGCGGGGTGGTGGAGTGCGTGGAATGAAAGTTGGGGAAACACGAACGCCAGCCCAAGCGCCCACTCTCGCTTGGCCCCGGTTCCCAGCGCGCGTGGCAGCCTGGATGGCGCGCATGCGGTCGTCAACACCACACCACGGCCGGATGCCGCGTCTGTCGGGCCCGTTCCGCGGCAGTTCGCCATGTCAAGACGCACGCCGCAAGCCGCTGGGACACCCGCGGCTGTGGACTTGTCTGCTGCCGGCCGGCAGTTGCTCCCGGCTCAGCAACGACGGCCGGCAGCCCTGGAATTGATGTGTCGCGACGCATTGGTTTCTGCTTCCGACGCGACTTGACCGACACGCCACGGCCGCCAACACTGTGTTTCATCTCGCTGCGCGCATAGGGTTATCCTTAAACTGTCGCAGTGGAGCATCATTTCCGGCCCCTGTCCCGCCACCATCCCACGCCCCCGCCACCGCCAGCCAATGTACCGTCGAAGTATATACTGGGGTCGCTGCGCACCCAGCTACGCGCCTACGGCGCACAGCTACGCGCTTGCTGCGGATCCGGCCGGCACCCGCAATCCGCCATGTCCCACCGCACCGCAATCCGCCATGTCCCACCGTGCCCGCGCACCGCGCGGAGTATCACATATATATAGTCAGCAAGCTCACCGATATAGCTTCGCACTTGAACGGCAGCTACGTAGCTGCAGAACCGTATCTACAACGGGTATATCCTCAACCACTCCTCCTCTCTACTATTATCCTACTGCGTGTTCCCCGGCCGAACCCTAGCCGCCTCCTAATACGCCGCAAGATAGGACCGCTAGCCCTTAGTTGGCTCCGGTTCGGCGCGCTCCGGTTCGGCGCGCTCGGGTTCGGCGCGCGCGGGTTCGGCGCGCGCGGGTTCGGCGCGCGCGGGTTCGGCGCGTGCGGGTTCGGCGCGCTCGCGTTTAAGGTCAAGCTATCTAGATCAGCTGCTAATTCGCTTCGGGAGAGTAGCTAAGGTAGTGACTTACTAACTCTCTAGAGATCTAGCGCAGAAGCTTGTTATTCTCGTCGAGGGCT
The DNA here is from genome assembly GCA_033297235.1 of Trichocladium antarcticum. Classification (NCBI taxonomy): domain Eukaryota; kingdom Fungi; phylum Ascomycota; class Sordariomycetes; order Sordariales; family Chaetomiaceae; genus Trichocladium; species Trichocladium antarcticum. The sequence continues at coordinate 315,212 of MU853404.1, forward strand.
ACGACTCCCTCCCTAAGGACGTTAAGGAGGCTGGTACCGATGCCAACTAGCTGCTTATTGGCTACGGCAGTACGCTCCAACGCGTCGGAGGACCTTTCCTTGGTGTTTTTCTAGGGCGTTGCCCTAGCAAGGAACAGAGAGGTGGAGTAGGTGGCGGCGCGAGGCGAGGCGAAGAACGGGTTAGCGGCGGGCGCGGCGGCGGTTTCCTTGCGCATACTGCCTATAAACGAGGATTAGTTAGCTATATAGTCATCTCTTCTATCTAGCTGCGCTACTTACGAATGCTTGTAATAATATAGCTACCTTACGCCTTTAGGGCAGGGGGTATCTCCTTACCGTCCTTAACCTCGCGGATTGCCTTGTACTAGTCCCGGACCTTGTCGTAGAGGCTCTCGGGCGGCTACCTAGTTAGCAGCTAGTTAGTATAGTAAGTTGGTATCATGAACATTATATTACTAACCATCTTGCATTTGGTAGTATGCCCCTGCTTGGCATACTCAAAACACGCCGCACTAAGACCTATCTAACAGTTAGCTAAAGCACTTGCAACCGGGAATACTTAATACTTTCTACCCTAGAAATGGCAGGCGCGAATAAACCCGTTGTAGAGGCAGGTAACGTAGACGGTGCATGGCACTAAACGCACTTGCAGACCAAGCTCGTCGGCGTCCTCCTTCTTCTTCTTCTTTCTCTATAGTTGGCCATTAGCTAGCTACTTCCCTGCAGCAGTACCGCACCGTATCTATTTCTATACCTTGGACGTAGCGGAGGGAGCCTGCTGCTTAGCTATAGTCTTGCAGGCGGCGGCGGCAGCGGCAGGGGAACCCTCCTGCTGCTCGGTAGTAGCGAGACCGGCTGGCGAGGTGTTGTTACCCCCAGTGACTCTTGGGGGGGGGGGAGGTATACCTATGTTGGTCTTGTAGATAGGGTCGGGCTCGAGGTCGGGTAAGGCGGCCAAGGCGGCGGCGGCGGCGGCGGCGGCGGTAGCGGAATTCTCCTGCTGCTCGTTAGTAGCGGGACTAGCGGGCAAGGTGTTGTCACCCTCGGTGACTGTTAGAGGGAGGGGAGGCATGCTTATATTAGTGTTTTACTATATTGTACTAACTAAGTTAGTAAATTAACCGACCGACCAATAGTTTACCGATTGACAATTTGAACATAAAATACTTACGAATGCTTACAAGGCGCTTAAACTATAGGATCTGATCTTTATATATTTTATTAGCTTTATGTTGTTAACGATAAATAAAGTAGGGATAACTTCAATAGTTTAACTTACAAAGTGGGCGTGTTGGTTGGAGTATAGAAGAAGGGAGAGAAAAGAGAGAGCCTTAAGATAGTTGAAGAAAACAGAGTTATGTTCGGATGGCAGACCTTTTTGGCCAGAATCAAAATTCTGGATTTAAACACTTACACTTGGAACGAAAACAATTGAAGCAACTTAAATATTAAAGTTACTACCTACTAGTAACAATCCCGTAGCTAGTCGGTATTGTTCTAGCCGCTGAACTCTTCTTAGAATCTTTACCTTAAGTCTCGAAAAGAGCGGACTCAAAATACAGTTTCTCCCATATAAATCGCCTTTATCGTGTCTTTCACTTATATGGTTTGAGGCTTCTCAATTTTGCCAAGGCTCACGACTATCCACAACCCCCCTGTTGCCAGCCATCTGTACCCCTACCGGCAGTCAAAAACAGCTGCAAATCTCGGCAATATTAGGTTCTTAGCTACAAATCTTGGCGATATTACCTCTGCTTTTTGCGATGTACCCGCCATGCGTTATTTTATAGTTATATATATAGCCAGTTAGTCCGCCTACTTAGGCAGATGACAATACTTCCAGGGACATCAAAACCCCCTATTAAATATGACACTTTTGGCTTCAAGCCTTCCTACGCCTCTAGGCATATGTGTTGTAGTGAAGATTGTTCGCCTTCCTCTGAACAGGGGGAGACATGTATCTAGAGGGCGATTACTTGATCGGATCTACTGCAATTGAAGTTCGAATATACATTGGCTATCCCTATTACGGTCTTGCCCTTTATATAGATTGTGGCCTTCTTACTACGTCTGGGCACATGTATTGTAGTGAAAATTGTTCGCCTTCCTCTGAACAGGGGGAGACATATATCTAGAGAGCAATTACTTAAGTTCAGCTACTGCCCTACGGCTGATCCAACTGCCTCTAAACGAAGGTCGAGACATCCAAGTCCGTTGCCTATTGCAAGTCCTCCTATACTTTACTGACCAGCCTGTTAAGCATATAGTTAAGATCCTCCTTGGAACCACCAGTCTCTTCAACCGTATCCCGAACGCTATACATTTTAGCCTGAATAACCTCTACTACTTCGTGGAATTGTAGAGTGAAATTCCGCGGTACAGGAAGCTTCTACTTATTAGTAGCAGGCGGCGCGCTACGGCGAACGCGCAGGACATTCTGGTACATGCCAAAACCATTGTTACGCAAGCTACGTAACAGATGCTGGAAGTGCTCGCGCCTTAGCGAGCCAGCTAACATATAGTGGTGCTAGAGATAGGAGCAAGGAAGCCGCCAAGCGGTATACCACCGGCAGAGGCAGCGAGGAATGTCTTCTGCCCCTGGAAGTAACGTAGCCTCTACTGCGCCATTATTAACCAGCTGGTTAACAATGGAATAGTAAACAGGGTTATCTAATGGATCTGGCTTATCCTATTCGACTTCTCCCGTATCTATAGCGGTCGGGACAGAGACAGGGGGTAACGGTCTCGCTGCTGTTTCGTCGCTTATACGATCGTCGCTCGTAGTGTCGTTATAAAGCTAGGTATTCCAAGCTACCTATCCCAGGATATAAAGCCCTGCAACGTCGCACGGTTAGCATTTGGCAATACGGCGCTAGGTAAGCTAATGTTAGCGAGAGATCAACTTCTGCACCCGGATTAGGATGTCATTAAAGCCCTAGTCTAGGTACTTTAATGCTAGTACTGTAACGTAGTTTGCGCTCTGAAAATTAGCCCGCTCTACCTTCTCCTTGTAATCACGTATGCAATAAGTAACATGTATAATCGTTCTAACAAGGGTCTAGCTACGGGCTATTGTCTGCTTCGCTATAGGCTTAGAGTTCTTGATCTTCGAGTGCTATCCCTCAACCGCGTTGGTCGTAGACACCTAGCAAAGCAAGGGGTATAGGTGCCGAACCTATCGTACCTATGGCCGGGTATCGTTCATCTAGTTAAGCCTTAAATACTCCTTCGATTCCTTACTCCTGGCGTAGGCGATGGCAGCGTTCAACGACTTATTGCAACCGTGTTCGGTACGGCGGTAGTAAAGAGTAGCACCTATATACCGTAAGCTCTCTGGACTAGCGCGGAGCCTCCTTTTTAGGGTCTCCTAACAATGCTTTGTATAGAGGAGATGCTACACCCTGGGGGTTCTATCGTCGAAGGAGCTAAAAACGTTGAAGATAGCACGTTACTTAGCAGCCGAGTTATTAGTGATTATATACTTCAAACGCCACCCCTGGTCAGCTAGCCCCTGGCACTAATCTAGTATAACTTGCAGGCAGGCGCCGATAGTCGCGGCCGTCTAGTCGGAGGTAAAGAAGCAGGTAGCAGGAAGCTAGTTACCATGCTCATCGCGTACTATAATAGTAAAAAGGTACCAGCTAAAGCGTTCGGTCTTATAGGTGGCGTCCATGATTGCAAGCTGGCCGTGCTACTTTAACGTATTGATACTATAGCTTCGGCTAAACACCAGGGCAGGGCGCTCGTTGATCATCAGTAGCTTGGAGAGATAGTTACCGCTTCGAAGCAGTAGCTTAGTAACAGCATCCTTGTACTCCTGCTCTTTCGAGGCCTTCCAATATAGCGTTTTACGGCTATCCTTCCTTATAAGCCCGAGAGAGAGAGTAGTATACCTAATATACTTAACTGTAAGATGCTAGCCTCTAATAGCTACGAGACGATCCCTGCCCTCTATAGATTCGGTACAGTTCCGAAGCTTTCGATTAGCTTTAGGTATTGAAGAACTTGTTGCAACAAGATATACAACGTGTTCATAGAGGGCTCTCGGAAAGTGTTTAAACTCGACGAGTTCCAAAGAGTGGTTGTACTTGTTAACGAATTTAATAAGGTAGGGCTTCCCTAGGGTAATGTACTACTTAAGGCGGCAGATACAGGGCGTCATACTCTTAACTAGCTTGTCCCTAGCACCGGTACCACTACTAGCTACCTACAGTACCTTATTGAAAATGCAGCGGAACGATTTTGTTATCCCGCTCTTCATAGCCAACGTCTTGTCGGTAGTCCAGAAATAGTTAACCTAGCGCCACTACGCTTCGAAGTCTTCCTCCAGGACAGGAAAGTCTACGTAGGGAGGTCCAAACCAACGGGTTCGAATACCTTCAATGTCATAGGGTATAAAGAGCCCACCGTTAAGTGCGCTAGGTACTGGTTGCGATACATAGATGTTAGATCTATATCTGTTTTTACTGGTACGTTGCGACAACGCTATAGCGGGACTGCGCGCCGGTCTGCGCGCCGGGCTATATGCCGGGCTATGTGCCAGGCTATGTACCGGGCTATATGCCGGGCTGCGTCCGCGGCTACGTACGCGGCTGCGTGCCGGGCTGGAGGCACGACTCGATGGTGTACTCTGGCCAGGGGAGAGGAGGTTAGCAAGCACAGGAACGGCAGCTGGATCGTTACAGGAAAGTAGTCAGTAATAAATACTATATTGTAGGACGCTATACATAAAGGTAAATAGGAAGGGGATTATATACTATTTTGCAGCACCTAGTTCTGCAGCTTGTAGTTCTGTAGCTCGTGGTTCTATATCTCCTGGATATATAGCTCCTGGTTCTATATCTCCTAGATATACAGCTCCTGGCTCTATAGCTCCTGGATATAACCGGCAAACCATTCGAATTTATAATTCTCGGAGTTAGGAGGTTCTATGATCCGATACGAGCTAGCATCTAGCTAGTAGCAGGTTAGGTTAGCTACAGCCTCCCTTGAACAATAGGAGAACTATATATACCGCAAATGATAGGAATGGGAGGTACAGCCGGTGGTGGGTGTGTATCCTAGGGGCGCGTCGCGGCGTCGTTGTTTTGATAGGGGTAAGGATCTAACGAGCGTGTCGAGCATACGCGTCGAGTTAGAATAGCAGCGCGACCGGTACGGTTCCAGATAGGCCAACGGGGTTTTACGTACTTATGATAATATTAGGGTCAGTGTGTAGTGGGTGTGTATCCTAGGGGCCCGTCGCGGCGTCGTTGTTTTAATGCGCGTAATGATCTAGGTACGAGCGCGTCGAGCATACGCGTCGAGTTAGTACCCTGCAACCGTAGCGCGACCGGTGCGATTCCAGATAGGCCACAGGGTTTTACATACTTATAATAATAGGGTTAGTGTTGCAACGGTTTGGTGTAGCGGTTCAACGTAGAGGGAGGTAGGCGGCGGCGGTGGTGATGGGGTGGCGGTGATGGTATGGTGTTAGGATAGTGTTGGGTTCCGTTTGGGCCGCGCGGGCGCTCGGCAGCAGGGGGACCGGCGCACGGGCAGCACCGGAAGCGCCGCTGGCCCTAAGCGCGCGCGGTAGGGATTGCAGGTGGTACTTGGGAAGGAATGGGGGGAGGTACAGCTGGGGCGTGCACGGGGGGCGGGACGGGGGCTGGAAATGATGCTCCACTGCGACAGGTTAAGGAACACCGCGCATGGTGCATTGCATGTGCCTCTGTCTCGCTCCCTCCTCCACCATGTCTTCTCTCAATACCGGGGCCGTTATGGAGTAGCTGGGGTGGGCCACGTCGCAAATCCGGGGAAGCTCGGCATGCGTCGATGTCTGGGCTTCTCGCCGGCACTTTGTTCGGGAATTGGATGGCATGGCCAAGAGCATGGCCCCCCCTGTGGCCAACGACGCTAACGACGACCGCCATGTGGGCCGGCGGATGCTTCACGGTCGACTTATTAAAGACCACGGCTGCCCCGTCCAAGATGCGCTCCCTCCAGGCTCAACCTCCACGCCTCTGTCGCCCTGTCACACCGTCCCCCCGCCCGCACCGACCGGTCCCAACACACACGCATCGCCAATGGCTGCAGACGCCGAGAAGGCCCAGGCGGCCGCCCTCTCCGACAAGGCCAGCCTGGCCGAGGTCGAGGATGGCGTCGCCCATGCGGTCCTCGATGCCGAGACGAACAAGAAGCTCCTGCGGCGCATTGACTGGCGCGTCATGCCAGTGGTAAGCGATCCGCCGAACCCGTGCCGGGCGCCGCGCTGACCCTCCCCGCGCCCAGCTCTGCTTCACCTACGCGCTCCAGTTCTACGACAAGGCCCTGCTCAGCCAGGCCGCCATCTTCGGCCTCCGCGAGGACCTGGGCATGCAGGACGGCCTCAAGTACTCGTGGGCGTCGCTGATCTTCTACTTTGGCTACATCGCCGGCACGTACCCCGTCTCGCTGCTCGGGCAGAAGTTCTCGACCCGCATCGTCATCACCGTCATCACGCTCCTCTGGTCCGTCGTGGTGCTGTCGACGCCGGCGTGCCGCAACTACGGCGACTTCCTCGCCAACCGCTTCCTGCTCGGCCTGATCGAGGCCGGCGTGTCGCCCATCTTCATGCTCGTCGTCGGCTTCTGGTACACGCACGAGGAGCAGGTCTCGCGCTCCAGCTGGTGGTACTCGTTCAGCGGCGGCTCGCTGCTCGTCTCGCCGCTCATCAACTACGGCATGGGCCACATCCAGGGCAGCCTGTCGCCCTGGCAGTACATGTACTTCATCGCCGGCGGCGTCACCTTCGCCTGGGGCGTCGCCCTCTGGTGGCTGTTCCCCGACACCCCGCAGAAGGCCAAGGGCTTCACCGCCGAGGAGCGCGTCCAGCTGATGGAGCGCGTCCGCGGCAACAACGCCGGCGCCGAGACCAACAAGTTCAAGTGGTACCAGGTCGCCGAGGCCCTCAAGGACTACCAGCTGTGGGGGATCAGCATCTGCGCCATGATGCTGTGCACGGGGTCCGGCGCCGTCACCGTCTTCGCCCCGATCGTCTTCAACGGCATGGGCTTCAACGTCTTCGAGTCGCTGCTGCTCAACCTGCCCATCGGCGCCCTGGCCTTCATCCTGATCCTCGGGTCCGGCTACATCGGCCAGATGGTGCCGAGCTCGCGCCTGCACGTGGTCTCGCTCTCGTGCCTGCCCGTCATCCTGGGATGTGCCCTGGTGTAAGTTCCCTCTTTCCGGTGCGCCCCGCCCGTCTGTGATGCGTACATATGTGCTGACCGTGCTGCCTGTGCCCGACAGCTGGAAACTCCCCTCGTCCAACGCCCCCGGCCGCATCGTCGGGTACTACCTGATCAACTTCTTCTCGTCCGGCTGGGTGCAGTGCATCGGCCTCGGCACGTCCAACGTCGCCGGCCACACCAAGAAGGCCGTCTACGCCGCCGTCACCTTCATCGCGTACTCCCTCGGCAACATCATCGGCCCGCTCATGTTTGATGCGTAGGCGCTCCCTTTCCCCACCGTGTGCGATGTATCCGCAGCATGCTGACCAAGGCCCGACAGATCCTACGCCCCGCGGTACGACCGCAGCTTCACCGGCGTCCTGATCTGCTTCGTCATCTGCTTCTTCTGCGGCGAGATCCTGCGCTTCTTCTTGGCGCGCGAGAACAAGAAGCGCGACGCACAGCACGGGCCGCCCGACCAGGTCCACGGGCTGGAGGACTTGACGGACAGGGAGAACACGTCGTTTCGGTACCACTTGTAATACCAATGTCGCGAGGAACCGGTCGGTGATAATGATATTTACCAATCCCACCATGCGCATGCCAAGGCCGTGATATCGTCATCTTCCAACAGCCAGTCAGCCCCGCGAGAACGGTGCCCATGGCATCCTTCCATTTCTTCATCTCCAGCCTGTCTCTCCCAGCCTGAGCAAGTACAGATATGCCCCTTACCAGCGAATGCGCTTACTGCCTTGTATTGCCACACTGGCTTTCCGCTGCTGCGACCACCCCCGCGTGCAAGTGCAAGTTCAGGACCCAGTCCCCGCCGACGACTCCCCACCGGCCGCAAACATCGCCCGGATCGCCACAATGCTCGATTCCACCGCCGTCTTCGCAGTCTGCCACACACACGGAGCAAGGTCAGCAACCCAACCCCCTGCACAAGACAGAAGACAGAAGACAGAAGACAGAAGACAGAAGACAGAAGACAGACAACAGACAACAGACAACAGCACAAAAGAAAAGAAGAAAAAGAAAAAGAAAAAGAAAAAGAAAAGAAAAAGACAAAACCCACCACCGCAAACCGCGCCCGCAGCTCCTCCCCCCCCCCACCTCCTGGACTCCCGCCACCACCCACCGAAACACATACGTCAAGAACAAGTCCCGCGGCCGGACGTCGTGGAAGGCTCGACGGGTATGGAGTGGCTTTTGTAAGCCAGTGCGGACGGCAGGCTGTCTGGATACTGCCTTCATGTTGTAACTGCAACTTGAGATTCAGGTCGAACAAAGTCACACACACCACAGAGGCCCGCAACGCGTAAAAACATCATCATGGTCACATTCCCTAACATCACCCCCCCCTTTCCCCACACACATTACTTCCCCCTCCCCACCCCCCCACTCTCCTCATCACTATCCACCAGCCCCGTCACACTCGCACAGCTCCCAGCATCCCCCCCGCCCTTCCCGCCCTCATAGCGGCTCTTGCTCGTAATCACCACCTCGTTCTCGACATAGATCTTGCCGTCGGCCGCGTCGGCCGCCGCGCCGCCACGGTCATGGACCGAGCCGAGCGACCCCAGCCGGCCGACGCCCTGGCTCTTGCGCGCGCGGCTGCGCGCCACCGCCGTGTGGTTCGCCGTGGTGCCGCCCGTCATGGGGTCCATCTCGTAGCGGCCCGACGTGCCCACGATGCGGGGCAGCAGGCGGCGGAGGAGCAGGCGGAAGGAGGGGAGGCAGGGGCAGATGACGCCGACGTCGAGTTCGATGGCGGACCAGAGGCATACTTGGACGATGTCCTCTGTTGGGGGGAGGGTTAGTGATTTGTTGTTGTTTTGTTTGTAAAGTGAAAAAAGGGGGGGGGGGGTGGCGTACTGGTTGGGTTGGCAGCCCGGGTGAATTCGTTGATGGTTTTGAGGCGGATCAGGCTGATGATCATGACGCTGTTGGGGTTGTCAGCGTGTTTCCCAGTGTGGTTCCCGGGCACGGGCGGATGGGCAAGCGTACGCCGCGCCGACGCAGAACATCATGCCGCCCATGACCTTCTTCTTCCAGTGCAGATTCAGCCGCAGCAGCTGCGGAAACGGCAGGACCAGCAGCCAGATGTCAAAGACGATGCCCGTCACGGCCGCCACCCACGCTAGGATGTTGGCGTTCCCGCAGTGGCCGTGGTCATGGCCCTCCCACTGCTGCCAGAACAGCGGGATGGGCTGGCACTGGAAGAGGACGGCGAAGAAGAAGCTGATGTTGTAGACGACGTTGAACGCCATCGTGTACTGCAGGATCCGGCCGAGGTTGTTGTCCGATCGGGGCGGGAAGACACGCAGGTAGAACAGAATGATGGACATGCGCACGAAGAAGCGCGTGATGGTGTACAGGAGCATCTCGCTGAAGAACAGATGCACCACCTTGGTGACATTGTCGAACGGGACCGTCCAGATGTCCTTCCCCTGGCCAAGCTCAATGGCTATGGAATCGAGTTAGCCCCTGGAGCCCGTGCGCGGCTGCAAGTCCCCGGAGCATACCCTTGATATTGACGCCGGTGAAGACGGCAGAGGAAGCCTGGGCCGGTTGTTAGCATGGACGGGATAGCTGCAACGCCGGCGGCAACGTACAAAGGCGAACAGGTTGCTCAGGTCGTCCCACCAAAAGTAGGCGTGCGTTAGAACCCGCGCTATGAGCCGCAATGCCACCGCGACGACAGCTAGCGCAATGAAGACGGAGTATATCGGGATGATGCTGCTGTCGATCTTCCTCGGAGGAAGCCCGCATAGATGCGAAGTCGTGTTCTTGGCAGCTGTTCGTCGTCAACATCCGGTCCCCCGACCCGACCCGCCGAGGGAATATCCATACTGAGAGACTCTTTGATGGTGCAATTTGCGGCGATACATGCTGTCGCGATGGGGTTGAGCGAACGGTTGGCGCAGAGGCAGTTGACATCGGTCGCGTGGCAGGTCGACTCGCTGATCGTGCTCAACCAGCAGGTCCGCTGATCTCAAGGGTCAGTCTGCTGTTCCTTTCGGGGCTATTTGCTGCTGCACGTACAGCGCAGTCTGGCAGGGCGGCGCTGGCCTCGGCCAGAGAGATCGACCCGGCGGCGGCGGCATGGCGCGGGAAGAGAAGACACAGGCCAAGAATGGCGCAGGTGTTTCTGATGGACCACATGTTGGGCCACCATTCGTGGACGGGTCGGTCGCAGCCCTCGTTCGGCAGGCTGGGGGGTTCGAGGTCTGGGGAAGCGGAAAATGCGGGGACGGATTCGACCTGTGACCGTCCGCTCGGGAACAAAATGGTGGGAACACTCTGTATATACGGAACACCACGCGGACTTCGCCGCCAAGGATGGGGACGGCCGTATTCCGACCCCAGGTTCCACTGCCCCGGTACCAGTCGACATGGGACCGCAGTGGCAGATCGCCTGCCCTTGACAGCAGCCAGCGCCACGGACGCGTCAAACTCTGGAACGCCCGAGAAGGCCAACGGAAG
>MU853404.1:325905-389178 GCA_033297235.1 Trichocladium antarcticum
GGGGGGGGGGGGGGACAGCATCCCCTCGATGTCGCCGAGAGACGGACATGACTGGCCGAGGCCGCCGTCTCGCAGTCGCAGACCCCTCATGTGAAATTCGCATAGCGATCGAATGAAAATCTCGACCCGCTCAAAGTGGACCGTAAGACGGGGGCGGCTTGCCTGCTTTGTCAAGAGAAACTCGTCGCCCGGCGCTGCCGGTGGAAAAGATCCGGCCGACAACCCCAAAGCGATACTGTCCGCCCTGCCATTGGCAGTATCTCAGGCCATACCCTGCCTTGGCGCGGGCAGCCATCGCGTTACGGTCAATCGGCCAAGGGTTCTAGCGTGCGTTCCCGCCGTCATCCTGTCCCTGATCTCGCTCTTCTTGGCGCCTGCGAAACCAACCATCCACTTGTCTGGGATTCCAGATGAGATGAACAGCAGGGACCCCATGTGTCCCGCGGATTCGACTGCTGCCAAAAAGGCACTGGTTGCCAGCCTTGAAGCGGAACGCTCCGCAGTGTACTCCGTAGAGACTGGGAGAGGCCCGAAAGGCGCGCGGCGTACAACCAACTGTCGTCTGTGTCGCGCCTGGTCGCCCCATGCGAAGAGATGTCCGTTTCCGGGATATTGGCGCGGCCTTGCCAATACTGCCATCCTCTCCCACTCTCTCGGCCTCTCGGTCTCGTTTCGAAGCCTCCTCCTTGCAAAGATTCGGTGGATGCGCGGCCCCACTATCATGGGCCGCGGCTCTCCAGGATGAGAATCGACGAGTAGGTACGCGTGCATACGCCGATGCCAGGGAAGTACTGCCCTTTTCGCATTAGTGCGGGTCCAATATGCAAGCCCCTGGCGATATCTCGGGCCGCAAAGCCACTCAGGCTTCTTGACAAGCCACTGCCGCGGGGCGATCACACCAGCCAACATGCATAATCGTTGGAGCGCAACAGCGGAATCTCAAAATGTCGCAAGAAACTCGTCTGCTCACCGAGATCGCACCGTTTGCCTTTGCCGGATTTGCATCGCGCACTCACATCCTGCACTCGCATCCTCCTAATTCCGTCCTCTCACGGGGTTTCTCGGAGCGCGCCCTCGATAAAACCACTGCACCACTGCCGGGCTGAGTCGGCTCGGCGCAAGGGTCCCGATCGGAGCCACGGCAGCTCAGAAAGCCATGTGGCAATCCTGGTCCCTGGGCAGTGGGGCGCCTTTAGGGCGCAGTTTGACAGGGGTGTCCGAGGCCTGGACTTGGTACAAATGCAGCTGCCACCCACAGAGTCGCACCAACATGGAAATCCACATGCTGTCCAGAACCAGAACAGGCGCAAATCTTTTATCTGCCAGGGCCGGCATGGCTGGGAGGTAGATCTTCCGTACGCGCACCCAGCCAACAACTCAGCAGATCTCCCCACCCTTTGCACCTGCCATTCGATAGTAGTGCGGGGTCGATCGAGAAAATACCCGAGGCCCGGGCCCGGAAGATCTCGATCCCCGCCTGTCCGGTTGGACGCCGTGTTGCCCCTCTTGCCTGGCGGTATATTGATAAGGTAGAAGTCGGGGTCCCCATGTTCTCCAGTGTCCATCGTCATGCACTCGAAAAGTGTGTCTCCGGGTGAGAGTCCTGATGGGTTGGCCAGCCAGGATTTGGCAGCGGCTGGAGACTCCTCGCACCTTGCTGGACAGATCTCCAGAATTCCTTCCCTTTGGAGCGTGGATGATAGACGGCGGAATGCGCTGCGTGTTGAATGCAACCAGCACTGGCAAAGGAGCCATTGTTGGAACAGAATGACTAAATGCTCATCATTGGGGCTGGGTGCCAATTGAGTTTTGCAGTCTTGCCTTGCTGTGCACTAAACCTTTGTGGTGTGGCGGGCAAAGGTTCGGAGGTGGAATGGTTTTTTTTTGGAGAGACGAGATTCTTGTTTGGGCTAGTCGCCCTTGCCTGATCAGCCCTCAATGCCCGAACATGGTGATCCTCTCTAGCGATGCGGAAGGTGCGATGACCTAGCCTTTGACCATAACTCCATCACAGATGTCTGGAGCTCTCCTCCTGACCTTGGAGCGCAAAATTGCCCAGCGCCGATTAGGCTGAAACATCCACGACCACCTTGGTTCTTCTTCCCCTCTTCCCTGAGTATTGGTGCCAGTTGGGGAGCTGACATTAAACCCGGCTTAAGTGGCTTATAGTCCCAACAACCAATATCCGCTCATTGTCAGAGTTGCAAGAATGAAACACTTGCTGTTGGCAGGTGACTTGTTCTGATGAATGGACTGAATGAAACGCATGGGTAGGTATTCACCATGCTACACATTGAAGTCAGAGAAGCCCCTGATCGAAGATGCTCTATTAAGTAATGACAAGCAAGCAAAGTCCAGGCAATCCAGGCCGTGACACAGCCCGATTCTGGGTGCTAGTATCTCTCACATGATGGATTGGGCTGACAATTGCAAGATAGGGGTATAGACGCTTCGTCAATAGGGTGCGTGGAGAACAATAACAGCCGCCGCCGTCGCCATTCACGTGCATCGCAATACATGGCGACGAACACCAGCTCACACAGGAACAATGCAGTTGTACAGATTCCACACGCGCCATCCTCGCCTACAACACGCAGCAATCCATCATCCAGCATGCTCTTCACCTCCCCTAGCCCTCAACTCCGGAGCATTGCCGTCACCCGCCTCCAGCTCTCGCAAAAGCAAGTCCCCCATCCGCCTTGGCCCCCCTTCAACTAACCGCCCCTCCCAGCCCACACCACACACCACACACCACACACCACAAACCACCAGCAGCAGCATGTGCTACTTCAAGCGCGTCGCCTGGGCCTGCGGCTGCCTCCTCGGCTCCGTGCCCGCGCGCCCATGCCGCTACGAGGGAACCCCCGACTGCCGCCGGCGCCACCTGCTCGACCGCATCCGGATCCCGACCAAGTGCCGGCGGCACAGTCCCCAAACCAGCCCGTCCCCGGGAATCCGCCGGCGCCACAGTCCCGGATCGCAGCGGCGGCGGCAGGGGCTGACGCTCCGGCGCCGGAGCAACAGTGGAAGCAGCGGGAGTACGGGGACGCCGTGAGGGGTGGGATGGGATGGGATGGGATGGGATGGGATGGGATGGGCATCATGGCAAGGTGTGGGGGGTGATGATGGGCGGCTCTGGGCTGGGGCGTGGGTTTTGGTGTTTCTGTTGGATGCTTTGGACGGGCAGGCTGAGCTTGTCTTGAGCAAGCATAAAGGGGTCGGGGAGCACTGGTCTGCTTGGGCAAGGTGGAGTTAGCCAGCGAGTACAGTAAACATGGATAGGTACCTTGGTCAAATTGCCCTAAATTATAACCAATATCCGGGTGGTAGGCGAGACAACGCCGCTGCAAGCGGCCAGTGTGTTTACCGCAAGCCCAGACATCAAGGCAAGTGGTGTGGGACGGCGGTCATACCCCACCCGCGAGCGACTTGGCGCGTCGGCTTTCGGAGAATAGGAGCGCCGCAAATCAAGCATCGCAATGTGTTACGGCTGCATGGACAGGACTTTGGTCGGTATATTGCAACAATCATGGCGCGGCCGGGCCAGCGCAGAGATTTCCAGCCCCCCACCAAGTCTCCAAGTTTCTTCCTCACAGCCCGAGCAGCGCCCGAGAGTGCAACGAAAAAAAGAATAAAGGCCGGTCAGACTTCCGTCGACACCCACCCCGCTCAAGCGCCCAAAGGCAAGACCTCGAGAAGCCGGGGTACAGATCATCGCCACTCTCTATACAGCCGCAGCCCGAGGGCCAGCGACCGCCGCCTTTGCAGGCAGATCGAGAGTCAAATGAGGGACCTCACTGTAGGGTGCCGAGGATATGGTTCATCAACCCGGGTGGGATCTGTGGCTCCTTTAGGGAACACAAAAGAGGACAATGACTTTAGAAATGATTCTCTGAAGTATTGTCGACATGAAGAAAAAAAGAAAAAGAAAATCGAAAGGGAGGGGGGAGCGCCGCGTTTAAGTAGGGCAGTGGGATGGTCTGTGCACGTGTGTGAAATTTGCAGATTTTTGTGGCGCACGTGACGCTGCGCTGCAAAGCCAAAACAGTGGGGAGCAACAGTGGGTCACCAAAGCATGGGTGTGGCTGGCCTGGGCATTGATGGGGTAGTTCTTGGGCATCCCCTGGAAGGAGCCTCTAGATCCAGTTCCACGAAACTCACAGCCAAGTGGCGGATTTACCACTTTGGCCAACAGCAACCGACTTTTGGCCCTTTTGCGCGAGACTGTCTATTTTGTGGTATATCCAACAGATACATGACAAACCCCAGTGCCCATGCTGTCTGCGCGTTAAACTTCGCCCCAAACAGGCATCTTTGAAGCATTTGATCGCGTTTGGCGATGTCTATCGTTGTGCTTTCTACCTGCCGAATTGCACAGGGCAACCTAGTTTGTCAACAGCGGCGCAGCAACATACAGATTGTCAAACCTCTTATCCAGCAGCGATGGCATCTTGGCCATGGCGGCCAGCGCCCCGTCCCAACCAAACGCCTTGGCCCACGATGCCACAAAGCTCGTCTGGACACCACCACCCTCGGCCGCCACCGGCCCAGACGTGCTCGCGGGGTCCCAGTCGGGCGTCTCCCAGGCCGTACGGACAGCTTCCCACTGCGCGGCGGGCTCTTGATCCGGCGACGGCGTGACGCCCAGCCAGTCCCCGCTCGCCGGCACCACGACAGGGAACTGTTTCTTGCCGTCCAGGTCCTGCCTGTCGGCGTCCAGGATCTGGAATGCCTGTAGCTTGTCCGCGGACATGAACGGCGGCGGTGCCATCAGCAGCACGCCCATCATCAGCGGGACGCCGCCGCCCGACGTGTCCAGCAGCTGCCCGATGTTGTTGCCGCTCTGCTTCGGGTCGAGGCTCTTGTCATCTGAAAGTTGGCATGCATTAGTCGAGAGAGAGAGAGAGACAGAGAGAGAGGGGGGGGGATTCGAGTTCGGGCACAAGACGGGACTTACACTCGGCCCACAATCCCGTGGGGACAGCCTTGACGAACTTTTGCATCGGCCAGGCCTTGGGCGGATCGTGGCTATCGACCTCGGCGATGGAGATCTTGACGGCCGAGTCGAGGATCTGTTCTGTGGTTAGGCACATTGGTCGGGCGTGGATAGTCCTGTCCGTGTATTCGACGACGGCGTTGAGGTTGTCGATGGGGTTGCCCTGGTCGTCGACCTGCTCTGCCTTGGCGATGGCAATCTTACAGCCGACGACGAACGAGAAGGTGCCGCCGCGCACCGTCCAGGTTTGGTTCTGGCTACGTTCGGGCTTGTCCGTGTCGTTCATCAGGCCCGACTGCGCGAGGAATGTGTGGCCTTCGTTCTTTTGCGGCGGGTCGTCGTCGCCGTCGTCGTCCCCGGCTCCCGCCTCGTCCGTACCCGACTCGACCACCCGCGGACTGAAGCCGGGCGCGGCCAACGCCCTGGAAGGCGTCTTTTCGGACCGCGTCTTGCTGCTAGCCTGCAGCACGAGGTGGTAGAACTGGAGGAGGTTGGCCGGCGGCCTGTCGCCGGATCCGCCGCCAAAGTTGATGTTGAACTTGGCCACCTTGATGTCGACGTGCACACGGCCCGCCATGGGCGGGCCCCATAGCGTCAGGTCGGCGCCGACCTCGACTGCAATGTGGATGTGGGTGAACCATATGTCCAGGTTGAAACGGACGCCGACGCTGATGGCTGCCTCGGCGAGGAACTGGAAGGGCTTGTAGTTGATCAGAAAGTCGGCAAACGCGTCGAACCAGGCCTCGATGGGACCCGCATGGAATGCCGCATGCAGCCGCCCGCCGCCCATGCACGCCTTGGGGGTGATGGCAAAGTAGGCATGTCCCGTGATGGACAGCGAGCTCCCCAGGCTCCAGCCGATGCCCAGCCGCGGCGGGTTCGGGTACCCGTCCGGCACGTCGAAGGCCTGGTGGTAGCCCCCCAGTGTGAAGACGAAATCCCCAATCAGCGAACGGTCCGCGTGCGGTGCGTCGAACCAATACCACAGGGCGAAACCGCCCGTCAGGTGGCAGTTGGGGTCGAGGATGTAGCCATTGGGCGACAGCTGGGCCTCGGCCTTGAAGGTGCCATAATCGAGGTCGACGACCACCGCGATGCCCAGCTCGACGTGTGCGAACTTGATCTTGGACGCCGACGTGGGGATGTCGGCCAGTGCGACGGCGAACAGGCCCATCTTGATGGACTGGCCGAACTGGACAACGGCCACGGCGTCCAGGCTGATCATCTGGAACGCGTCGATCTTCATACCCGCCGCAGCCCAGTACGTGTCGTCGTGCGGCTCGAACCACCCATCCGCCGCCGGGCTCGTGATCCGCTCGAGCGTGGCGATGGCGCTCTCGGTGGCGCCCGCCAGTGACGTCGACTTGACGAACGGGAAGTCGACCACCCGGTCGGCGGTCGGCACGCGCACCTCGGACTTGTACCCGAAGCCTCCCGTCACTCCCGAGATCTCGGCAAACTCGAGCGTGACCAGGGGCCCGTCGAGACGCGCAAAGACAAAGATGGACCTGAAGATGTCCTTGGGCTTTTGACCGCCTTCGGGCAGCGCCTCGCCGTAAAAGCCGGCGGCCTGCAGCTGGTACGGCACCCAGCCCAGGATGATGCCGCCGGCGTAGTAGTCGAGCCCGTCGTCTGACTGGCCGCGGCGGATGAGGCCCGCCATCGTCAGCGGCGGTTTCTCGAACGAGGCAGCCAGGCCCTCCAGTGTCGGGAGGAGCATCTCCAGGCCATCGACGCGCAGAGACGTGATCTTTACATTCAGGCGGAAGCCGATGAGGCGAAAGGCCAGCGGCCCGAGCTCGAACGTGGCGGTGAATTGGACGTGCAGGATGTTATCGGCGTACTTGAGGCCGACATTGCTAAGCTGCAGAGGGCCGGCCTTCTTCTTGAACGGCGCCGAGGATGAGTTGCCGTCCGAGTCCTGGGCCGGACGCGGTTCGGCGTCTTCGCCAAAGGTGAGGGTGAGTGCCTTGTCCGTTTTCTTGGGTGGCGGCTGCGGAGGGTTGGACTGCTTGAAGTCGTAGTCCAGGACGCAGGTGCGTTCTCCCTGTTGGTCCTTGCGGACGATGGCAAAGTGCGAACCAGCCGCGATGAGCACGTCGGTCAACTCGGGTTTCCGAGACTTATCCCTGGGCACGAGCGGGTGGCCGGTGAGGCTCAGGGTCTTGTTCAGCTCTGTTACCTCTTCTCGAGTCAGGCCTGGGTTTGCCTTGTTGAGGCCGGTCCGGTCCTGCACCCACATCAGGTACATCTCGTCGAACGGCTGCGCAAACTCGCCGATCAAGGGCAAGTCCACCTTGGGCAGACCGACCAACGAGAACTTGACAAGGCGCTTCGGGGGGGACTCGGGGTCCCACCTGTCCAGGTGCATCTGTGCCAGGGTGAGCGCCAGGTCGCCGATTTGGATGGACGACATGGACTGGAACCCGGGCTCTTTGCCCTTTGTCTTCTCGACGGCGAGATGGATCCCGCCCTCGTTGTTGCTGCCGTTGATCGTGGTGTCGGCCAAGAAAGATGGCAGGTCCAGGGAGTCGTCCCCCAGCATGTCCTCGAGGATGGAACCGATGGTAGCCTCCTTGTCTTCGGCTTTCAGGGACGCGGTGAACTCCCATCCGTGCTCGTTCTGGAAGTGAAAGTCGAGCTGGAGCGCCAGATCGGCGACGAGGATGAGACCGTCGAACCTGAAGTACGTGCCCACCGACTTGCCCTTGAGCTCCGGAGACGTCTGGTTGCCCGTGTACTTGTACTCGAGCGTCAAGTGGTCGATTTCCAGAGAGTCAATCAGGGGTATCACATGGTCGACCGAGCCCTTGTCGAAGAACTCCCAAATGGTGGATGCGTACAGGTTCTGGAGCGACGCATGCAGTTCCCACGTCTTGTCGGCCGAGCGGTAATCCAGCGAGCCGGTAAGGATGGCCGACGCCTGATGCTTGGAGGTCGTGCGCGGAGTCAGGATGGACATGATGGCGAGATGCAACTTGAAGTCATTCTCCTTGCCCCAGTCAAACTCGGCGGCCAGGGCAATCCGCCCGAGGTCAATTTGCGGCACGGTGGACGCCTGTTCTGCCGCGACCGAGTCCCGCGACTGAAGGGTGGTCTTGAAGGAGAATTGCGTCTGAGACAGGTAGAGCCCTGCGGCGGTGATCTTTGTGGGCACATTGGCGGGCACATTGTCCACCGTCTGGCCGGGGATCAAGGTGACAAGATCAATTTCGGTCGCTGGCGTCTTGGTGAACGGCTGCATATCCTTGGCCGCACGATAGTCTGGATCGAGGACACGACGGCCGTCTACATCGAAACCTTTGGCCGCCCAGAGTCAGTCCAGGGTATCGTGGGTACGACAGGCAAGCACAAGAACGAGGCAAACGGGACCTACAAGTCCAAAAGTCCCCGTTGATAGAGCCCATACCGCCCATTTCTGCCGTCCAGTTGTAAAAGACCAGAAAGGTAGGCCGCCGGTCCTGGTTGCTTCCCTGGCCGAAGGAGCCAGCCACCTCGAGGTCGACGCGCAGCCCCCCGAGGGAAGGCTTGGGTTGAGACATATCAACCGAGACGGTGAGCCGACGAAGAAAGATGTGGTTCCGGAACAGATTGTTGAGAATCCCCTCGATCGAGTCTGCGCCGCCGTCACCCGGCAGCAGGCTGATGACCCAGCCAATGATTCCCGCAAAGGCATTGTCGGCGAGCGTCTTGAAGGTCAAGTCCAGACTGTACTCGGTGATTCCGAGACCGAGCAGCATGTCGACAGAATTGACCGAGCAGCGAACCTCGAACTCGACGTCACCCACGGGGATAGCCTCCTTGCCATTGCTGGTGTTCCCGAGCACCATGGCCTTCCTGGCAGCGATTGCGAAGCCCTGAAACGCCAGCCCCGGCAGGACCGACGTCAGCGCGTCTTCCAAGACTGTTGCTTCGTCGAGGTCAAACTCGAGCCGCATCGTGGTCTTGAGCTGCTGCTCCGGGCTGAGCCACAGCGCGTTACGTCGCTCCGCGGCACTGTTGCGCCGGAGCGTAGTCTTGAGCAGGCCCAGGCCTGGAATGGGCAGGCTATTTCCCAGGCTGCCGAGGCCGGCAAAGGCAAAAAGGTCCGCGACGGTGGATTTGGGGTCGCTGGCGGTGGCCGTGGGGTCGAGTCCGAGATACAGCGGGGTGCCATCGTCGGGCATCCCGGGGCGCGGGACGCGGGAGGCGCCAGTGGGGCCGGGCCCGAAGGCGAACTTGAGAGCATCGTCGCTAGAGCTAAAGGTGATGTCCCAGGGGGCTTTCAGGCGGAATTCGAACGACGCAATGTTGAGATCCGTCGCGTTGTCGTAGGTGACCGAGATCTCGCCGCTCTCGTCCCAGTTGGTGAACCAGGTCGCCCACTTGTCGCCTGCATCCAGCACGGCAGAGGTTCCAGAAGGCTTCGCAGCCAGTGTTATGCCCCCGTCAGGCAGGAGGGAAAGGTAGTCATCGATATTCTCTGCGGTGGGCGAGAGGATGTGCGCAGTGCCGCTCGGCTGCTGTCCGCTCTTGCTCGAGTAGATGTAGTATTTGCCGTCGTTCGCCGAGCCAGAGGCGGCGGCGGTCACGATTGCTGTACCGGCCATGCGGCCCCCGGCACCCGGGACCTCGGCCACCAGACGGCGCTGATAGGGGGTGATTTCCACCATGGCGGAGAGGGTACGGAGCCAGTGGACGAGCAACAGTCAGATGAGGCAATGCCGTTGAGCTTTGTTGTTGATTCGGCTCGGCAGTCGTCCACGGTCACGCCAGCATTGGGGACTAACTAAATAACCGCCCGGTGGTTGAGCACCAAAACGAGCACGGGCAACGAGCACGGGCAATGAAAGCGAGCGACCAAATTGCCCTTGCCGCTCGGCCGCTCAGAGCGGCCATGCTGCGCGTGTCCTCGTGGTCACCACTCACCACCGAGTACTGCGGGCAACCTGGTGTACGAGAGTCGTGTTAATGCGACCTCAAGAAAGATATGTCTATTGCTGGCATATTCCTCTATCAAGGACCTCGAGGGAGAGGGAGGGCGTGTGTGTATTGGCCTGTGTGGCCGCGTGTGGTATTACGCGCTATTATTGTGTAGCAGCCACTTAGAGCGCAGAACGCTCGCGTGCGGCTGTTGTTTCAGCTGCCATCTAGCAGCCCGATGGAGAACGACCGGCCTGATCCAGTCTCGCTTCTATACTTGCAGGTGACTTTGGTCCAAAGTATCCCGCACTTGCTGTCTTCCCCGCAGGCGTGACGACCCGCCTACTAAATCAAACGGTACTAAATTCATCACGGTAGCTCAGCCAGCCATGGGACATGGCCAGCCGAGAGAGAATCAATACGTAGGAATACGAGCGCGTCTATCGGCGTTGGATAATTGGATCATGTTCGGCGATGTCCGGTCTGCCGTCACCGTCAGCGACGGCTCTCCCCTCCCCCCCCCCCCCTTTTCGGCACTCCATCATCTAGGCTCTCTCCTCGCCCCAGCGAAGCTTTGCAATCGTGGAGCAAATCGCGCCTTCCGTGCCCGCAAAGCCAAAGCCAAAGCCGTCCACAATGTCCGAAGGTCTGGCTCTGGTGCCGGTGCAGTTGCAGGCATTTGTCCTCAACCCGGCCGTGTGCAACAGTGGAGAGGACGACGACAAGGGCGCCCGCATCGTTCCCATCACGCAGCCCAACTACACCTTCCTCCGGCTGGACAACTTTGTCCTCCAGAGCGATGTGGTGAATCACGTCGACATGCACAATTCCGCTCCCGCCGACACGAACTCGCGCATGACTGACCTCGGGGCGAGGCCTCCTGCTCCGCGCCGAAACCGCCACGGTGTCTATGTCCATTGGATTCTGCCCCAGGTCTACCGCAGTGGCGTGGCCTCGGCCGCTTCAGTGCCGGAGGAGCGCCGCGAGGAGGAGCGGCTCCGGCGCGGTCTCCCGTCGCGAGACACAAAGCTCGAGTCTCCCGAATCCAGCAACACGCCCGAGTTCCTTCAGCCGCCAACCAGGTACATTGTTGTGCGCAAGTTGGACCTGGACAGCGTCTCCCCGGAAAGCGCCAAGGCCCAGTTCAACGAGTACCAGGCTTGGGTCCTTGAGAGTGACTACCTCTGGAAGCTGGAAGACATCCCGGCCAGCTACGACCTCGAAGTGGACGTCTCGCCCTTCGTCGTGGGCGTGGCAGAGGGACAAGATGCCGATCTTGTCCAGCAAGCCGAGGTCTTCATCGGCAGGAAGACGCCCCTCGAGAGCTGGAGCCCCGACACGCCGGCCGACCAGTATGTCGACAGCCTGACCCTGCTCCGCAGCAACAACCAGCTCTTTGCCGACTTCCAGCTGCACAACTCGAATGTTTTCAGCATCCTGGACAACTTTGAGTACGATGGGCCCGAGTCCAAGCTGTATCTCAACCAGGCCAGCGCGAGCTACTATCTCATCGGCTGGCACAAGGACGGCCCCACGGACCCCCTCTACGACAAGTCGGGCAAGTTTACTCGCGAGCAGAGGCTCGATGGCCTGTTTATGGACCTCGTCGACAGCGGCATCCCCGACGTGACCAAGGCATGGCTCGAATCGTCGGACCCGGCACGCCTGTGTCTCCACGGCGCCATCTATGACGTCCACTGGGACCACGGCTTCAAGCCCAGGTCCCCAGCAGACGACTACGCCGCCAGAATCCAGAACCAGCAAGTGCCGTCCATCGCGGTCGGGACAACGCCCATGGACGCATTGCTCACGTACATCACGGCGCGCAAAGGACACGAAGAGGGTCTGGTGGCCAAGCTGGAAGAAGACATCCTCCTCATCGACACGCTGCTCCACGCCCGAGACGACGGCGTGGAGGGGCAGCGGGAGGCCAAGGACACGGTGTACAACTGGAACTTTTCACGCTCCAAGGGAGGGACGCGCTTCTTCCTCGGCGGCGAGGACGCAGCCGGGCGGCCAACCCAGCCCAACGCGGATTCGATCCGGGCCCTGCGCGAGGTGAACCGGCTCCAGCAGCAACTGGACGGATGCGGCCGTCTGGCTCGCCAGCGCCGATGGGATATGTTCTCGCTCTGGTGGAGATATGTCAGCGACGTGTCCAACAAGGACCGGCAAGGCCAGGACCCCCATTACACCAGCAGCGCGGCGGATCTCGCCACCCGGATCAAACAGCTGGACCGCTTTTCCGCCGACCTGCGGGTGCGGATAGAGGCCATGACTCGGGATACCACGCCGCTGGCCAACGCGAAAACCGGCACCGAGCCACACTTCTACCGCGCCCGAGATCCCACGCTGCTGATTGGCGGCGTCGAGCCGGGCTGGCCGTCCGACTTCTCCCGCAACGTTCGTGTCCGGTTGCCCATCCAGACGGTCATGGCTGATGCAGTTCCCGCCGCCCTCGGCCAGCTGGCCAGGGATGTGCAAAACGCGTTCCCCGAAACCGCTCCGCTGCAGGAGGCTGCCGCTCTGCTCGCCGAGTTCTTTGCTCTGGCTCCGCAGCAGGACCCGGCCAAGGACCCCCCCAAGGATCACGCGTATCCCCAGTTCCACGACTCGCCCAGCGGCGATACCACACGGCGAGATCAGTGGGGCGATCGGCAGCCGTGGCTCCCGCTGTTTGTCGAGTGGGAGCTGGAATACACCCACGTCCCCTTTGACTGGTGGGCTCTAGACGAACAGGCTTCACGCCTCTCCGACAACAAGCTGGTCAGGTACGGCATCGAAGTCCCGGGCGGGAGTCCTCTATGGGAGGCCATCGCGAAGCCGCCGCACTCCCCGGACACCAGGGAGCCCCCCGACACGCGGATCCTGTCCGGCCGGGTGCTTATCCTTCCACAGCCGAGCTTCTCCCTCGCCGCCAAGGTGGCCCAGTTGTTTTCGGATACACCACCCAAGGTCCTGGAACAGTACCTGGACGACAAGGACCGCCAGGATCTGCTGGACAACCTGAGTGCGCTGCAATACCTATCCTGCCCACTCTCCGGCCTGACGGAGGGATTGCTCACGCTGAACATGGGAACCCATGTGAAGCCCGAGTACAAGGACGTCGCAAACGACGTCGAGACCATGACGGCAATACGAGCGGCGCAGTTCGACACAGCCGGGCTTACCAAGACGAACATCGAGCTTATTTCGGGCAACTCTGGCCTGACACCGTTTGCAGCTTCGGTGAGCTTTGCGACCGATCAGCACTGCCCCTTCAAGCCCGTCACCCACGGTCAAATCAGGTATGGAAGGCCGGTGGCGGTTCTCGAGGATGGATGACCCCGACTGACTGTTTGGAAAAAGATTCCGAAAGCTCAACATCATCGATAAATTCGGGCAGGCCATCGTCGCCATCGACCCCAAGCCACGCCGGGATCAGGGGCCCCCCCCACTCTTCCCTGCAATCAGCGATTTCTACGAACCCCAGACCGTTCTGGTTGACGGCCAGCATGTCGCCAACACGGTTGTTCGGAACAACGGCGGCGCGTGCGAGTTCATCCAGCTGCCCCCCCAAATCAACCAGAACGCGCGCCTCAATGCCGAGTTCGTCACGGCCGACGTCGACGACGGCGCACACATCGGATGCGAGACGGGCGGGCCGTATTGGCGACCGACCACGGAGTGGGAGAGCCCCGTGTGGGGGTGGATCGTGACCAACTACGCCGACTACGGCATTCAGCTCTTCACGAGAGAGGGCATCTTCTACGGCGAGGCTCGCATCGGCGGCCCCAACGGCGCGATAGCCGGGCCCAGGTGGAGTCCGT
Organism: Trichocladium antarcticum; assembly: GCA_033297235.1. Taxonomy (NCBI): domain Eukaryota; kingdom Fungi; phylum Ascomycota; class Sordariomycetes; order Sordariales; family Chaetomiaceae; genus Trichocladium; species Trichocladium antarcticum. The sequence goes on from MU853404.1 coordinate 339,613, forward strand.
TCCACCCCCCGGCCTCGTCGGGCACTTCCAGGAAGGACCTGGCGAGACTCGACGCCCTGATCAAGCGGCTCGGCCAGGCAGAGTACCTCGAGGGGTTCTGGAGAATGCTTACCGGGGCCGTCGACAGCCTCCCGCCAGCCCCCAGCGCCTATGCCCAGTTCCTGAGTTCCGTCGTCGGGAAGCCCCTGGCACTGGTCAATACCGGCTGGTCCGTCGAGCTCGATAGCCCCCCGCTCGCAAACCAGTCCACCCGGGCCAATATCACCACTCCGGCGAGACGGCTGATCGACCCGGCCAACCCCGACGACGGGTACGTCTTCCACGTCAAGCTGGGCGACAAGGAACGCGAGTATGACGGCCTGGTCGGGTACTTTGATGGCTTCCCGCGGCCCGACGCAGAGGGCGAGGAGCTCGACTACGACCACATCAAGACATATTTCCACCCGACCCCGAACCCCTTTCCCAACCTCGTGCCCATCGGCAGGGACAACTATCCCAGGTTCAAGCCCTACCACGCAGCGCCCTTCCCGGAGGACGACCCGCCCGACTACCAGCAACGCGTCAGCCCGGCGGGATACGCGGATCTGCGCAACGCCGAGCTGGGCCGGCACGTCTTTGGCGCCATCGTCGACCCCTTCACGGCCATGCACGCCTACTCGTCGTTCCTGCCCGCGCAGACGCTGGCGCTGCCGCCGTGGACCTGGCAGGGCGCGCTCCACAACGTGGTCGCCTTCCTGCACGCGGGGCCCGTCACGCTGCTTGCCGACGTCAAGGCGTACGACGCGCGCACGGAGCTCACCGCGGCCAACGCCGCGGAGGAGAGGCCCGGCTGCGACGTCGGGCTGCCGGCGCTGGCGGCCGGCGACTGGCACTGGCTGCAGCCGTACGTCGATCCGAGCCCCTCTGCTGCGGCGGCGGCGGCGGCGGCGGCGCCGCCGGTGCCTGTGTACAACGCGTACGGGATTGAGAGGAAGGGCAACCTGCTGTCGCCCGGCTTCCAGGACGGGCCCTACAACGCGGTCGAGGGGTTTTTGATGCTCCGGCGGCCGGTCATGACGGCCGATCCAAAGAGGGGAATGAGTCTAGGATGACACCCTGGCGGAACGGGGGAAAGAAAAAAAGGGGAGGGGGGGGTGTTGGATATACTACAAAATAGACAGTCTCACGCATAAGTGTGAAAAATGGGTTGTTGTTGGCCAAAGTGGTGATTCTTCCACTTGGCTGGTTAGATTGATTGAACTCTGTGGAACTAGAAGCAGGATCCTTTCGGGGGATGCCTAAGACCCCTATTACTACGCCTAGGCTACCTATAGCTAACAAAGGCTTAGTATAGCCTGAGCTACGCAATTGCATACCCGAGCTACACCTACCTATTTCCTAGGCTTAATCTAACATACCCCCTTAGATCTGCCGCGATTAGGCTGATCTGAACCAGTAGCGATCTAATTCGTAGTGTTGTCCTTCCTTTAGTCCTTTCCCTAGCTTATTTCTATATCCGACCAAAACTTGTTAGTATTATAGTATATAACTATATAGTAGTTAGGGCCTTTAGAGCCCTCTTCCTAATCCCTCTTGCTCTTCCTATAAGTATCTAACTATTCTGTAATATCTACTAGACCTAACTACACGACGAAGCGGTCGAAACTATCGTTAAGCAATACCTTAGTAAACCTATCTGCTAGTATATCTACGCCCTTAACGTACTTAACTATAATAGTCCTATTCTAGACCTTTTAGTATAACTAATAGTTATAGATATTAACGTACTGTAAATTCGTCTTAAGGTTAGTAATCTCCGCTATTATAACCCGGATAGTTTAAGTATTATTGTACTCGATTATAATCTTACTTAGCTCGTTATTATCGTCCATTAGGGCTACGCCTAGTTCTTTAATTAACTAGCTTATAAAGAGCGACTCTCTTACGGTCTAGCTAAAGGCTAGTAGCTTAGCTTCTATAGTTAAGGTCGTTACAGTTAGCTACTTATTAGCGCGCTATCCGATTATCCTGCTAAATAGCTTTATAGCGTATACTTACAAGCTCTTACGATCTAGGGTATTGTCTACATATAACGTATCGCTAGATACTTAGAGTATAAACGCTAGCCTAAACTGCAACCTAAGATAGCTTGTTACCTATAAATAGATAATAACTCTATCTGCCGCTTCGTAGTACTTTAGCCCTAGTTAAAGCAGGAACCTTAAGAGTCTTAACGTAGCGAAGGCGATATCTAGGCGAGTTATAACTACAATATAGAGGAAAGAACTAACCTTTTACTAGTATAGCTTAATCTCTAACTTAGTAGGGCGACCGTTAAACGGTAGTAACTCCTCCTTAGCTATTAGCGTATTATATCGCTTGTCTAACTAGACAAGTTGTTAGATCTTACTAATATACAACGACTATAAAAGCTATAACATTTTCTTTTCTCTATCTTATAAGACTTCGATACCTAGGAACTAATTTAGGGTATAGCCGCCTATTAACTTGTATCTTTCCTTTAGCCGATCAATCGCTACTTATACCTCTTTCTTAACTATACTATAGTACGCGATTACAATGTCGTTAACGTAGAAGAAGATAATTATACTATCCTTAACGAAATAATATAGCTTATAGAGAACTACTTTAAATCTAATCTTCTATAGTATTCCTATTAGCTCTTGTTACTAAAGTAGGGGTGATTTCTATAGCCTATATAGCGCCTTATATAGGATTAGTACGTTACCTAACTCTTAGTACCCTAGTAGCATTTGTATAAATATCGCCTTATTGTTCTTTACGTTAACGAAGGCGTTAACCGCGTCGAATTAAGTTATCTCTAGATTAAAACGTATAGCGACCGCGATAAGTGTTCGGAACGATCTTCCTACTAGTGTAGCTACGTAGTTACTTTCTATTATATCTTTAGGTTATTAGTCTCCTTGGACTACTAGACGTGCCTTCGCTTTAGCGTATCTTCTATGTTTATCGAACTTATAGATATAGACCTATTGATAGTTAAGTATTCTATAGCTATAGATTTGTTAGTCTATAACGCTAATCTTAGACTACGACTTTATTTTCTTATAGCTTTAAAGGTAGTTACGTTCTACCTGTTCGAATTCCGTACCTATTAGGTGATTAGTAAGGTCTTTATAATAGTCTAGGGGTTTTAGTAGTCTATTTCTAAAGATATATAACTTATTTCTTAGTCTTTGCTCGATCTCGTTCTTCGAGATCGTCTTCCCTAAAGGGGTTATAACTTCTCCTTCTTTTATTATAGCGTAGAAAACCAACTCCTATATATTTACGGTAGTTAGTTAGTACTATAGGAATCTACTATTAAAGGCTTCGACTTCCTGCTTCCTGCTAATTATCGCTACGGCTAGTATCGCGGCTAGTAGCGTTAGTAGTAGCGTCGGGAGACTCGTCCTCTCGCCTTCTAACTCTTTTAGCTAGTTTATTCCGAGACCTGCTATTCCTAGCTGTTTAGGTACGCTTAGCGCTTCTACTGTCTCCTTAGAGGGCTAGTCCAGGTAGGGAGCTTCTTTTAGCGCTACGCTATAGCGATCGTTATTATTATATACGTCTAGTATTACTTCGTCTAGGTCTCTATAACTAGATAGGACAACGTAGCCCTCTTCTTCGCTATGCTCTTTATAAGCTAACTAGGCTTTAAAGCCTTTGTATTTACTTAGCTCTTTAAACTCCTTTTCTTAAGCCAGATAGATAAGGTTATCCGCTTGTCCTAGGACTATTAAGTCTTAAAGTAACTATACAAGTTGTTCTACTAATATATCTCTTGTATCTTCCTTAAGGTCCTTAATCTTCCTACTAAAGACTATATTAAACTGGAGCAAACCACAAACCAACCTACTCCATAGTGGTGGGCAAGACCATAGTGGGGATGGACAAGTCGGCAAGCGTCTAAGGTTGCCGACGCATCTTCGGACTTCAATTGTGACCGATCCGATCAAGATATCGCCCTCCGGACATATGTCTCCCCCTGTTCAGAGGAAGGCGAACAATTTGTCACTACAGAACATATGCCTAGAGGCAAGAGAAGGCTTGGAGCCAAAAGTGTCAAATTTAGGGGGGGATTTTAATGTCCTAGGAGTATTGTCGTCTGCCTAAGTAGGCGGACTAACTGGCTATATATATAACTATAAAACAACGTATGGCGCTGCAAGCAGTCAAAAAACGAAAAATCCACTACGAATGCCCCCCTGTTCTAGCTAAGAGCTGTCTACCCTAGTTCACACTTCCCTTTCGAGTTTGCCAGGGCTCCTGCCTAAGAACTTGCAAAACAAAACAAAGCTCTATCTATCTCCGTCAACGTCTATTAACGTCCCTACTCCCAGCGACGAGCCCTCTCGGCGCGACTTAGCCGCTGATCCTATACTTGCGCACCCTACTAACGGCGCTCAAGCTCTTCCGCTTACTTGTCGATATCGTCCTACCTAGCGAACTATAGTATATATAGCGGTAGCATACGGAACCTGTAAGGGAACGTATCTTGAAAGGTTAGCGGGCGGACAACTATTCTAGAGGCAGGCTCTTCCCGGATAGGAGGTAACGGTAGTACCGGAAGATCGACAGTCTTAGGGGGGATGCCGGCTAAACGATAAGAGCGTCTTGAGGGGGTCGGCTATAGCTGTGACTATAACCGTGGCGTCTTGGTCCTTGGTATCGCCGTAGACTTACCGGTAGTCGGCGGCGGTACCGGGGTATTATCCTGCTCTCCTTGAACAGATAGAGACGGGATCCTAATAATAGCTAGCGATAATACAGAAGGTGGTAGGCTAGGCCGAAGGAGGTTTGTTATCTGCCGGGTAATAAAGCCGATGGCGGAACTACCGGAGGTCGAGCGTATTAGCCCGAGACTTAGCAACTACGACAAAGATTGACGGTCCTCTAACAGAGCTGTCCCTGAACAGGTGGCCGGTGTTGTTTACTAAGAGACTATTCGGGGCCCGGAGGCAAAACTAAGTTGGTCGTTATCTCGGAGCAACTCCAAGAACTTATCGATCGCGTTATAGAGTTCGTCGTCTCTTATTATAGCCCCTGGTTCTAAGGAAGGGGCCCTTGGCGCTAGGGTGCCAGAGGCAGAAGGACTAAACCTAGCTTTCTGCTCGTCGTAGGCCACTATGTCTATATCGCGTGGGCGGACAGGCGTATGTCCTTCGAAGCCTAGCGCGTAACGGATATAAGCTAGCTAGGCGACGATTATATACTCGATCCTTGTCCTAGTGTTCATCTGGGCGCTGTTAAAGATCCGACTCTATGTCTACGGCGGAGCGTCGTAGATACCCCTAGCTTATAGTCCTTCTTAGAAGAATAGGCGGGCATACTCCAGAACCTACACGCTATACTCCTAGTCTTCTGACTATACTAGACCGCGCTTGTATACCTCTAGTTTCGTATAACCGGGGTAGAGGCTAGAATCCTAGATCTAGCTTATAACCTTTAGCTAGTAAAGGTAGGTCTCCTTCTCGTAGTGCCTTAGGGAGTCGAAGTATATCGTGCTACGACTAGCTTGGTCGTAGATTGTTAGAACCTAATAGCTTAGGTTCTTCGTACCTAAGATAACCTAGAATCGCTTTGACGCCATCTATGCCCGTGTATTTAGGTTAGTCTCTAGGGGGTAGACTAAGTCACTATTGCTAATCCAGGTGTTATAGATATAGACCTGGTCCTTGAGGCCGCTTAGGAAATAGCATAGGGCGACAATAAGATCGTAGCCTTGGAGCTACTCCCTGTTCTCGATCATACCCTCTAAATCGTAGAACGAGTATACTATAGTCGGCCAGGCGACTCTATAAAAGGTCTCCCCGTCTGTTCTAGGGGTCGTGAGGCTAGGGAAGAGGCTTGCTATAATTTGGTCTTCCTTATGCAACCTAGCGGCTTGTAGCTAGTACGGCTATCGGCTTCTAACGTACGCTAGGAAGTCGACTCTCCTGTCGACTAGACGCCAGAGCTCGCTTCCTAAGGCTCCGGGCGCGTTCTAGCTATTGCCGACGCCTGTCCTTTGGGACTCGAGCTACTATTGCTAGTCGGCGGCGCTACCTACGTTAGTCGATATATCGAGAGAAAAGAAGGGGGGGGAATCTGATTGATAAGAAGGGAGGAGGGCCGAGAGGTTAATGGCTGTATGTATCTTAGGGAGAATAGAGGGAGGGGCGGCGAGCGAAGATCGAAGTTGTTCGAGGGAGAGAGGAAAATGAGAAAAAATGAGGGCTGGCGAGGAAGACTTTATAGGCGTAAAGGTAGCCGAAAAGTTGAAAAATTCCCATGTAGCTCCTTCCTTCGTGCTAGCCGGATAACTTAGGATAGCTTGGCCCTCTGTTCCGGGGCGGCTGTATCGGAAGGGGGGGTCGGTAGCTTGACTTGGGATGAACTGGTAGGGCGGTAGGAAGGGGGTCGGCTTGTTCGAATAGGGGTCGGCCTATTCGCTTGCTTATAGTTTCTCTTCCCTTTCGAATTCGACTACGCTCCTACGTCAGAATTCGTAATTCCGTGACTTCCGCTCCTTCTATTGCGCTTCCGTATAACCCGAGAAAAAGGGGCTATATAATCAAAGTAAGATTGGCTGTTTGACTAAAGTGAGAGGAGCCCCTGTAGCTCTTTCCGTTACGCTAGTAGCTCGACTTAGGATAAACTAGCCCTCTATTCTAGGGGAGTAGTATAAGAAGGGGGGTTTAGCTTGTTCGTATGCTTACAGTTTCTCTTCCTTTTCGAATTCGACCACGCTCCTACGCTTAGAATTCGCGACATAGAGCTATATAACACTATAGCTCCTCTATAGCAAGACCTCGAGCTCTCCTAGACGGATGTCCAGGTCGATACTAGTCTGCGCCCTCTGCTCCTACGGATTACAAGCCGGCCGGTAGATTTAACGCTATCCTAGGACCGGAAATTCGTCGTTCCCTGTCAATTTGTCTAGGTGGTCCGGCCGACTTATAATGACGACAAGGCTTGGCCGTTAGACGTGTAGCAACCCTTCGTGCTCCTGGTGTTCTAGTTCCTAGTAGCTTAGCTGCTCTAGATCTCGAAGGTGCTAGACTCGAACTAAGGGGAGATGCCGTTCCTTCGGTGGCGGCTGCTGTATAACCAGCGGGCGTTGTCGAAGCTCTAGGGCTAGGTCTAGCTTAACGACGGCTACTAGGCTCTTTTTAAGCGGCGGGGGTTCTTTAGGCGGCTCCGGCCGGTATTTGTCGAATGGTATAACGGTCTGTATCTTAGGCGGTAGCTACATAACTTCTATAGTTGGCCGAATCGTCGCGAGGGGTTCTTCGTCCAGTTCTTCGGGTACAAGTGAGTAACTCTCCCTTTGTTCTAGTAAAGCCGGTGCTGATCCTAATATAGCAATTCGATTCCATGTCGCTACTATTAAGAAGCGTACTAGCGTACCGTAACTACTGGTCCGTACCCTAGGACTAGCGATCAGGTCCGGTTCCAGACGATATAGCCCTTCTATAGCTGCGTCTCGGTGCCTAAGGTCCTTAACGGCAAGTATAGCAACTACCTGTAGTCTAGGAAGGAGTGTAGCTAGGAGACCGTTAACAAGGGACATCCGGCTCACTCTCTTAAGGCCGGTATTACAACCCTAACCGCCTGTCCTTTGTCGTCTTGCCTATCTAGGGAGGTTCTATATCTTGACCTCGAGGCAGTGATCCGCTAACAACAACAGGCGTATAGAGAGGGGGTTCGGCTTATAGTAACGTAATAGATAAGGACGAAACGGTCCTAAGGGAGGGTCAGGCGCTAAAAAAAAGAATAAACGACTCGAGGGGGGTCCGTTAGAATATAGGGAGAAGCGAAGAATTTATAAGAAAAACGAGGATATAAGGGGGGTATATAAGAAAAGAAGGGCAGAAAGGAAATAGGGGTAAAAATGCAAGAACTTTTAATAGAAGGGAATAACACGCTAACCCCTTAAAACTCTAGTAGCTTCCTATGCCTCTACTCTATAACGAGCTTACTATCGTCTCTCTTCCCTTTCGACTACGACTTAGCCTCCCGGCCGAGCGGTCGTCCCTTTGTTCTAACGGCGGGCTATCTTCTTACCTACGAATTGTCTAGTTACTAAGCCGGTTCGTAGGGGTAGGGGGGGTGTCGTAGTAGTTAGGGGGGGCTATACCGGTTAGGGCCGGAGGCGCCGTGCCCGTTAGGGGGCGGAGGTGCCGTGCCCGTTAGGGGGCGGGGGTCCTGGCGGCTAAGGATAGCTAGTAACGGGGGGACCGGGGAGGGCGCTAGGGAGACTGCAAATCGTCCCTGGGTAGCGGTTCGACAGCGGTAGCCGGGTGTTCTAACGGCGGCGTAAGACTAGTTAACTCTTCTAAAGAGTCGGGGCGCGGGGGGAGTAGGAAAAAAAATGTTGATAAAAGGGGGCCGAGTTTAGCGTTAGGGGCTCTTTAAGGCTTCTTATCGATCTTCTAATTGTATATAGGGGTAAGCAGATGTGTTTAGGGCAACGAACTAATATCGTCCCCCTATTCTAATAGAGGGCTTGGCGTATATCTAAGATATTGATGTTTCCGCTAAGGCTAGCGTATTTCTAAAGGTCCGAATCCAAGATACTAATGTTCTAATAAAGCTAGCGTATTTCTAAGACTCTGATCTGATTCCTTTTTCTAAATGTACCTGCCCTAATAATAGCTACGGTAGTAAAGGCGAATGTCCTTGTTAAATCTAATATATATAACCCCCTGTTCCTACGAAGCCTAGGCGCTTGTAGCAAATAGGGGGAGTCTAGCGTCCTTAGGGGCCGAGATCTTATTTTCTAATAGTATTATATATCCCTAGTATTATATTCTAATAAAGCCCTAGCGTATTTCTAGAGACTTAACCCCTTCTAAGTGTGCTTCTCGAACGATATAGGATCCTGATGGAGTAAGTAAATATGTCTAGGGCAACGAACTGTGTTTCGTCCCCCTTTGTTCTAATAGAGGGCTTGGTATATATTTAAGATTCGAATCCTTCTAAGCGTACTTTTCGAATAATATAGTTAGCGTACTAGAGCAGGCTGGCTACCTATGTCTACGTCTGGACTAGTACAAATGCGTCTAATAATAATAGCTACAGCGGTAAAACGAATGCTTCTAATTAACTATGTCAAATCCGATGTATATAACCCCCTGTTCTTACAAAGCCTAGGCGCTTGTAACAAATAGGGGGAGCCTCGCGCCCTTAGAGGCCGAGGTCTTATTTCCGATAATGTCGTATACCCCTGGTATAGGTAACCGAGCAGGTTGCCGAAGATCTATAGCTAAACGCGGGAACCCTCCGATTCGATAACGAGGTTGCCGAAATCGTCGCTAGCTAAATAGGCGGTAAGGGTATGTTAGTTGCTTAGCGCGTGTATAGATCTCCTACGCCCCTGATTTTATCGAATGTCTTAGCGGTAGATTCTATATTCCGATGTAAGAGTAGTACCTAGATCTTTAAGTCTAGTTTAGACACGAAGCAGAGCTTCTCTCCGATTAAGCCCCTATTTAAACTAGAGCAAACTATAAACCAACCTACTCTATAGTAGTAGGCAAGACTATAGTAGGGATAGACAAGTCGGTAAGCGTCTAAGGTTACCGACGTATCTTCGGACTTCAATTGTAACCGATCCGATTAAGATATCGCCCTCCGGACATATGTCTCCCCCTGTTTAGAGGAAGGCGAACAATTTGTTACTATAGAATATGTACCTAGAGGTAAGAGAAGGCTTAGAGCTAAAAGTGTCAAATTTAGGGGGGGATTTTGATGTCCTAGGAGTGTTGTCGTCTGCCTAAGTGGGCGGACTGACTGGCTATATATATGACCACAAAACAACGTATGGCGCTGCAAGTAGTTAAAAAAACGAAAAATCCACCACGAATGCCCCCCTGTTCTGGCCAAGAGCTGTCTGCCCCAGTTCAATATCCTCGTCGAAAATAACGTCTCTAATTCGTACTATTGTACCTGTTGCTAGGGACTATACGCAATAAACGTTGCTTACGTTATATCCTACTAGGTAGCCTACCTACGCTTGTAGCTAGAGTCTTTTTAAGCGCTCTTCCTTCTTCAACGCTATATAGGTTATAACGAAAGCTTTATATCCGAAGACCCGTAGGTAGGCAAGATCTAGCTTATTACAGTATTCTATACCTAATATACTTTGTAAGACTTTAAGGGGGGTAGCGTTACGAAAGACTTCGAAAGGGGTGCGCTAGCGGATTCGTTTTCTTAGGGTAAAGTTAAGCAGGTAAACTACCGTTATTACAATCTCTCTCTAAAGGGCGTCTAGTATATTAGCGCTAATCGCTAGGGCTCTTATTACGTTCTTAACTACGCCTACTAAGCGTTTGGCTACTCCGTTAAGATCTTAAGTATTAGAGGGTAAAGGCTTAACCTAGATCTATTATAATTAAAGCTAAGTCTTAACTCTAGGGAACTTAATTGTAATCTTATTGTCGCTCTTTACTACCTTAACTTTAATATTCTACTAGCGGTCTATAGAAGCAATGAAATCTTTTAGTACTAATAATATATCTACTATATCTTGTTTAACTATTATAAAGTAGATCTAGAGGAACCTAGAGATTCTATCTATAATTAGCATTATACTTAAGAAACCTTCCTTATCTCGTTCGAAGTTATAGAAGTTAAGGGCCATCCGCTCTCCTACGCTATATCTTCTAAGGTCTCTCTTCTAACGGCGAATTTACCGCTTTATCTTTGCTTTTCCGTAGGCTTCGTACTTTACTATACCTTAAGGGCCCTTAAAGCTAATTATACTATTGTTACTTAACGATAGGTACTTAGCGTTAAGGTATTCGGTATCAGGGTCTTCTATAGGTAACTTATCTTCTAATTCTAAGTCTAAGTTGTCTTGTTAGTCGCTTACTTTAGCCCTCTTTTTAGCTAGCTTAGCCGCTCTATAGCGCTTGTAGCAACTTAGTTATTAGGAGGCGTCTTCTACCTATTTCTTAATACCTCTAATCCTTATACCTTCGGTAGTATTCTATAGGTAGTTTAGTGTTTCTAGACTAGGATAGGCAAGCTAATAATACTAGATCTTAGCGTTAACGAGCTATAGTCTTCTTCTTATCTAGGTATTAAACCTCTTATAGTCTATAATAAATGCTACGATCTCAGTGCTTATTAGTAGCGGGTTATATTCGAGTATAAACTAGCCTTCTCTTTCTAGTACTATATAAATCTCCAAGTCGTTAGACCGCTATAGGATTGTTTCGGTAGGCTTGTTGTCTTAATAGATCCCTTTCTTACGTAGTATTCGGAGCAACGTTAAGCTATATACTAGCTACTTATAGCATGTAACGTCGTAGAGGTTAAGGGTCCGTAGCTTACTAGTTAATATAGTAACTTTAATAACTATATTGCTATATCCGCTAATAGGTAGGAGTCGGTCTCCCGCCTGGATAGTATCTCCTTCTTCTACCGCGTAGAAGTTAACTAGTCTATAGGATTAGTTAAAGATATAGTTTATAGTACTAGAATCGAGAATAACCAAGTTATATAATAGGTAATAGGTAGTTAAAAGAGCTCCTTAAGTATATATAAAAACGGCCTTAATACTAGTAATCCTCCTTAGTTATTATTATACTAGCGACTATCCCTCTATATCGCGAGCCTTCTTCTTCTTCTTTTTCTCTACCTCCTTACGGAGGTTCTTATTATTCTTTAGTGCCTCCTTTACCTTCTCCTATATCTCCTCGATTAGCTCCTACTTTAGGTAGGCGAGCTCGGGGAAGATATAGAAGCATTTGTTAAGGAAGTGGAACAGACTATACGCTTAGTATCCTAATAATTCTCCTCCTATAAATCCGCGTTTACGTCCCTATCCCTACGCCTTCGCCTTTAACGATAGTTCTTGCGTGGGCTTACAGTGGCACTGGAAGAGCATGTGGGAGAGATGCGTTGCATTGATTGTCATGTATCGAAGGAAGAGACCGAGGAAAGAGAGTGTGTGAGAACACAGCTATATATATGACAGGAAATGAGAAACGGGGCGCTGAGTGGGTGCGAAGCAGCCAATCAGAGCGGACTGCAGAGACAGGGCTGGCTGGGTCGTGACAATAGTTACTTCTTTGCCTTCTTTAGCTTTGCTTTAGCTATAGAGGGTGACTTAGGCGGTTCCGGTTCTTCGGCGTCCGATTCGATAATTCCGCTAAACGAAGCAGTAGCGTAGGCGCCTTTCTGGATAGTACGTCTTGTTTTCGGCTTATCTAGCTAGGTAATTTCTAAAGATAGGTCGTTAAAGACCTCTTAAGGAGAGATCTAGTTGTTATCGATCTCCTTACGGTACTAGATAGAGTACGTCTAGGCCTAGGCTAAATAAGGGCTCTCTAGGAAGGCCTTCTTAAGGTCTAGCTACTAATCTTAGGAGTTTATTGTCTCGCTTACTCCCGCCGCTTGTACGTTGTTGATACTTTATAACTAGTTACTTATCTAGGAGGCCTAACTATATAGCGGTCTCGCGGGAGGGGATACCTTCTTACGGTATATATTCCTTACATTATTATACTTATCTTAGGTCTTAGAGCCTAAAAGATTCTTCAGAGTAGCGTAGCTCTCGTATATATCTATCTTAGCTTTATATACAATATAGCGAAAGTATAGGTCGACCGTATTAATAACCTAGTCGTTAATGTCTCTAAGCTTCTTAACTTCTTAGTTAAACTCCCGCTTCTTAGTGTTATAGATACTCTAGTTGTATATATAGTCTACGCGGGCTTCGACAGTAAGTTCAGCAGGCTTCCGCGCCTTGTTCTAACGGTCGACTTGCTACTATCCGCTAGCCGCTACTACAACTAGTGCTCCGCTCGCGCTTATACTTCTAGTGTTACATACTAGTTCTACTATAACTAGGGGGTCGGCTCGTTTATCGTAGTCGCCGACGTTAATTCGAGATAGTAGCGTTAGGAATAGCTCTAGATCTTCCGTATCTAGGTCGATCTTATACTAGATCTATTCGGTATAAGTCTTGCTAATAAACTACTAGTTCTAGTTGTCCTAGTCCTCTTGTCCGTTAAGGTTAACGATGTTCTTACGTTTAGCCGTTATCTTAATAGATTCAGGGGTTCGGAGGTTCTTCGAAAAGGGGTCTTTGATCGTGTTTTCTAGCGTATAGACTACTATCTTAGAAGCTTGAAAATACATACTAGGGTCGTAACTATTGGATATACTATAAAATAGCCAGTCTTACGTATAAGTGTGAAAATTAGGTTGTTATTAGCCAAAGTGGTAATTCTTCTACTTAGCTAATCCGATTGATTGAACTCTATGGAACTAGAAGCAGGATCCTCTTAGGGGATGCCCAAGACCCCCATTACTACGCCTAGGCCACCTACAGCCAACAAAGGCTTAGCATAGCCTGAGCCACGCAATTGCATACCCGAGCCACACCTGCCCATTTCCTAGGCTTAATCCAACATGTAACTGTAAATCGCAGGGAATTGTAGTATGCGAGTGCAAACCACTGCGCTACCGGGCTCATAACTGTCACGTCGAGCAAAAGACATCCTTGCCCTGCGAAGGCTAGGGGCAACCTATATGAGCGGGACAGCGTGACAGATAGTACTCTAGGTACGGGAATAGCTAACCAACAGGGTCGCGATCCTCTACTTCGAGAGGAAGGTAATAGATAATATCCTAGTTACGGCAGGGGTACCCTAGAGGTCCCCTCTATTACCCGTCCTGTGACCCACAACAAGTCATGATCATCATCATTCTCCATCTGTCTGGGTCTATCTCCCTCTAGTCCGGCGCTGCATCGACAATCGCGAGAGCTTCCAGCCCCCCCTGTGTGGTATGTTGGTCATTGAAACAAGGATTAACGCATGTTACCCACTCCGTTCACCCGTCTTGGCCCTCTACTCCTCCGTTCGCGACGGGACGGTTCCGCTCGGATGGGGAATAAAAAGGGTCTTGATCAATACAGGAACCAGCACCGAAGGAATTTCACAACAACAAGGACGACGGAGTTGATTGACAAAGCTAAATTGTTGCTAATTCTCGAGCTTTGATGCAGCACAAACTTGAAATTCCCCAGGAGCGAATCGTGGATGATGGACTAGCGATGATACAGGACGTGCTGGAACTTGTACTTGGACGTCTCACCCATGGCAAGATAAAACAGGTGGTTGCCGTTGCTGGCGGGCACGACGGTGAGCTGGCTCGAGGGGTCGATGCGGGCGTGAGCGCCGGCGACGGCAGCGGACGATCCCCAGGTGCCGTTGCTCTTGACAAGAACGCGGATCTGGTCGCTGTTGTCCACGTAGTAGAGGTATGTCTTGCCGTCAACATAGGCGACAGCCAGCGTGGACAGTTCCTTGACATCGTTCGAGTTGACAAGCTCCTTGTCTGTACGACGACCGGTTCGTACAAGTCAGATGATCAACACACAAAAAGACATCCGGCATGGGGGGGGGGGGGGGAGACTTACCCCAGACGTCCTCGGTGTTGGGAGAGTACTCGTGAAGCCTCTTTGGGTAGTGGGCCTGGTAGATGATGTAGCGGCTGCCATCGTCCCCATCGCCGCTGCCAGGGACGTAGTACGATGCCAGTGACGTGCCGGGCAGGATCTTGGCCGTATTGTCATAGCTGCCGGGGGAGTCCTGGCCGAGGGACAGTTCGTTGATGGTCATGGTGTTGGGGTCGGTGCCACTGGTTTCGACCCGTCAGTACACCTTCGCCCGACTATGGAGTCCCCTGGTCCCCCCCCACACTCACGTGAGATAGAAGACCCAGGCGGTCTGGTCCGACGAGGTGCTGGCAATGGTCAGGTTGTTAAGCTCGGTTGCGGCGAGCGGCTGGTAGATGGGGCTGATGATGGAGACGTCGTTCTGGGTCCGGTCGCCCGCGGCGGGGGTTGGCTTGGCCGTGAAGCCGACGACCATGTCAATGCCCGTCAGGTTGGTGGTGGTGATCTGCGCCGGGTTGATGATGATGCCATTCTGATCGCTGTCGGCCGCGATGTAGGTCTCACTCTCATCCGTGGTCTTGGTCTCATCGCGGAGCTGAAGACCCAGGTTTTTCTTGTTAGTGTTGTAGAAGAGGTGCAGCTGTTTGCTGGAAGGGGCGGCGAGGTTGTGGAACGCGGCGATGCCAGACATGATGGCGATGGTGATGGTGATGGTGGTTGAATCCAAGGCCTTGGAAGGTAGGAAGAGTAGGGTTGGCAAAGTGAAATGATCGGTCTGATCCTGAAGTGGAGAGAGATGCTCTGAGGGATACTAGGCAAGGAGGGAGACCAGGTTTCTATACTGGTCGGACACCAGCTTTCCACAGGATTTCACAAAGCCCCCATTCTCAGTCCTTGTCTGCCGTCAAGCCAGGCGTGCGTGCAAGAGGCGCGGTTCGGGAAGACGGCATCCTCTGCGTCCGAGGTAGGCCGCGAGATTCGAGCCAAGTTGATTCAGCTGCTTGGCGGCATTCGCAGCATCAAAGGATTGCCAAATCCATCCAAAGCTGCATTCCGCATGCCTCAACTACCACGCCCCGGACGGCCTGCAACATAGTACAGCTCATGGGCCAATATCGGAACTCAGGCCACCAATGCGGCCTGACGGCGTGCAGGCATGTGGACATTGGATCTCGAGAACGCGGGGTATTTATCTAAACTCGACCTTGATTGGCAGGGCAGGACACGAGCCGACAGTACAATGGGCCTTCTCCGCGGCGTTGCAAGTCGGGCGCCAAAAGGGTTGGAATGGGCAATATGCATCTATCCCGTCAGGTTAGAATGACGCCCCTACCAAGTTGGGTCGTTCACGTTACTAGTGATCGCTTGGGGGCTGTACGTACCCAGAAAGGAGTTTCAACCCGGCCTCGGCAAACCAGCCCCGGGTCCGGAGTGTATTCAACATCTTCAAGCAGACCCGAGAAGCCACCGACCAGCCCCCGCGGAAGCTCGTAAGCTTTCTCTCCGCAGCCCTCACCACAATGGCCATCTTCACAGGGGGGAAATCCAAGGCGATCAACTCGCCACGCCATCTAACCCTCCGGCACGCCCGCCGCAAAACCACGCTCAGTCGGATCGCACGTGGTCTTGTCTCGGCGGACGAGGACGACCAGCCGGTTCTGAGGCCGGGAGAAGAAAAGCTCAACTCCTTCTGGGCGCCCGGGCTTGAAGCCGGCCCGCGCCATGTGGTCCTGGCCACGCAAACGATCAAGGCACCGGGAAACCCGGATCTCGTGCTTACGTCGGAGCAGGACTTTTACGTGGATGCACCCCAGTTCTCTCTCCCCGAGGGCTCCGTCTACTCGGTCTTTCCCCCGCCGGGATATCCCGAAGATGCCAACATTCTCCCGCACGTGGTGCTCAGCGATCCTCACCTGCCCTGGGAGAGACGGGGCAGCCCCGAGGACGACTGCCGGGGAGACGGGCGTAACAGGGTTCCTTGGCTTGTCCTCTTTACCTTTGCCCAGGACGAGCTCAGACTCGCGCCAGACTCCCTCGGCGGCACCGCGGTCAAGCAGACGCCCACGCTTGCGGTCACCATGACGGTCGGCGACATGTGGAATCTCGGCGCCTCGGCGCGCGTTGCCACGCCCATCACGGAGGAGTTGGGCCCCGAGAGGATCAGGGACGCGAAGGGCGACTTCATCCTCATCAAGCCCGACCTGTTCAAGAGCATGTTCTCCACCTTTGGCGACGACAACAGGCGGGCAGTCGCTTCCACGCCAGAGACCACCAAGTACAAGTACCTTGCCCACGTGCGCAACATCAACACCACGGGCATGGCCGAGGCCGGCAAAGAAGACGTTGGCATCTTTTCTGTCGTGGTGGGAAGCCGCAGCGGCCCGCTGGGGAACACCTCGCCCGTCTTGGTATCCGTCCATCTCGTCTCCATCGAGGGGGTGGAAGAGATGACGGGCTGGCCGGACGACAAGAAGTTTGTGGCCCTGTGCTCGCTCCACAGCTGGAACTACACCGTCAACCCGCCCGGCACACGCAACGTGCATGACGCATTCGTGAACCTGGGGGAGACGCTCAATCTCCTCCGCGCGCCCGACTCCATCATCGAACCGCTCCTCCAAGCCCCCGACAAGCTGACGCGGCGCCTTGCCCGGCGTCTGCAAGACGGCTACTCCCTGGTCAAGTACCGCGTGCAGACCGGCGAGCAAACCGTGGCGCTCTACAGGGGCCCGTTCACGCCCACGGCTGTCGCACCACTCGGCGCGGGCTCGCGCTTGGACCGGGAGGTGGGCCGCAAGTGCTCCAACTCGGGTCAGGACCTCCAGATTCTCGACCGCGAGGTGGGCATCATGGACGTGAGTTACTCGGCCGCGTGGCAAATCGGCCGCATCTTGGCACTGGGAGACCAGGGGTTCGCCGCGGCTCTCGTCAGACACCGTGCGACGATCCAGCACGGCGCCATGAAGGAGTCCAAGATTCATCTCGTCCGCGGCACGGGGGGGCCATCAAGCTTCCGGACCCGGACCGACATTCTCGCCGACATCAGGGATACGGTCGGCCATCTGGACAACATCCACCTCGGCGATGGCAGGTCCGGTTTCGCGCCCGGACCAGCGAGGACGAGATGGCACCGGCCGCGTTTGGCCGGCCAGAAGCAGTACCCGTCTCTGGGCTTCAACGCGCCCAACATCAAGAGCCGGTACCACCTCCACGCCACCGCCGTAGCGCGCAAGCTCGCCCTGGCCAAGGACGGGACCGTGTATAACGAGACCAACGATCCGGTGTCCACGGACTGGATGCACATCCTCGCCTGGGTGATGGACCGCATGTTCCTCTCGGGCGTGCCGGCACACTATCTGATCAGCGATCCGAGCCACTTGCCGCACGAGAGCCTTCGCTTCTTCTGCATTGATCCCAACTGGGTGGACGCCCTGATCGACGGCGCGCTCAGCCTGGGCAACCACATGGGCGAGGATCGCGACCGGGCCGCCATCAAAGAGGCCATCAACGCCTACATCCATCACACTCCCGCGGACCAGACGCATGCGCCCCAGATCCCCACGTACGGATTCTATCTCCGATCCGACCTCGTCACCATGTTCCCGGATCTCAAGGTGACGACAATGCCCGAGCCGCCGAAGGGGGTCATGCCAGACCAGGCACCGCTGCTGAGACACGAGATCGTGGCGGACGGCGTCATGATCGGCTTGCTGGACAGACTGCCCGACGCGGCCGAGGGTTCCGACTTTGGGGGTCTATGCTTCACGCAGCCGCCGCACCAGCAGCGCTTCGCCGTCGGCTACTCGCTGGCCCAGGATCGGATCGGCATCGACATCCGGCGGCAGTACACAGTGGACCAGGGGACGCGAGAGACGGACAAGGATCGGCACAAGGCCCTCGTGGAGGTTGCCGCGGGGCCCCAGGACGGCAGGAACTGGTTCGTCTGGAACACGGACCCCTCTTCTCCCACGGACGACCTGCGCGTCATCCGGCTGCCCTTTTACGCCGAGGAGCAGACTCGTGTCCTGATGGACAGGATGGACAAGAGATACTTTGACGACGACACGCCCAACTCGGCGCTGTTGGCCATGCAGCTCAACGATGCCTTTTACAGGCTCGTCATCAGCGCCACGGACCACAAGACCGCTTCTTTGTTTGCCCGGATCAGGGACCAAACCCACGCGCCGCGGGGTCTCGGGCTGATGGGACCCTCGTATGTGCGCAAGTCGTCGGTTGACGAGAAGGAAGACCAGGACAGCGAGGGCGAGGGCGAGGGCGAGGGCGAGGGCGGGGCTGCCGCCGAACCCGCGCTCGACGCCTGCTCTCCCGCCCGCTACCAGCGACACGAGTCCTACCGACCGCTCCCGCACGTCCTATCCGCCAACCTGGGCCCGCACGTGCGCGCCATACCCGCGTACGAACCATCTCACCCCGACATGCGTCCGCCAACCAACATCAACCCCCCCGGCCGCGGGGCCATGCCGCACATGCAAGCCACGGCGGCCATCCCCCGCGCCGGGGCCGGGACGGACCCTGCCGGACCGCCCGTCTTTGACTGCCGTGTATACACGGCCGGCTACAGCGCGGTGCAGACCAGCGCCGACCCTCTGCCGCAGGACATTGTCTTCTCGGTGCAAGTGTCCAACACGGCCGTGAGCGACTACCAGCTGATCGAGTTCCAGCTGGTCGTGCCGCTCGGCCAGGCGGACGACGCCAACAGCCACCGGCTCTTCCCGCTGTACGACGGGCCCGGCCCGCGCATGCTGAGCAATCTGCGGTTCAACGTGCTCGCGATGCTGGGTGTTGAACCCACTGTGGCAAATGGGACCACTGTGGCGAATATTGGATGAACCCACTCAGGGGTTCAGGGGTAGACTGGGGTCTTGGCATGGCATTGGGTATCCGTAGGCTCCCCCGAGAAAATGGGCTTTGAAGCCACACAGAGCTTTTTCACAGTTACACAGATTGATACAATTGAAGCTATCATCACTGTTACATCCTCCGTCTGTTCAGACCAATCAGATCACCGACCCTATAGTTTAGGTTCGACAATTAAGAGTCTTATCACTTAAATTACCTTTGAGCAACGCTAAAAGCACCAATCCTTCGACCGCCTTAGCCCGAACTTTCGAGCTAGCCAGCAGTCAAGATGTCTACTACAAAGTCGACCACTAACCTTGCTATACTCAAGAAGCTAGCCAACTAGTACGCTTGGAACGTCCAGTTTACCTCGAAAGTAGCCTTATACAAACTGCTCGACTACCTCCTGGGCAAAGAGGCCTTACTTAAGCACCCTAGCGAGTTCGATCCCGATACGGCCTGGGCCGTATACGAAGCTAAAACTATGGCTGAGTTCAATCGCTTGAACCTAGCCTTAACCCTAGCACGAGACGTTAACTACGACGGCGCCGATACGCCTGTCTTACGAGTTACCCGAAGCGGCACGGCCTACGCCCCCGCCCCTAGCTACGCAAGCGCCTACGCCGGAGCCGGCGGCAACAACGACAACGTAGCTACCGTCGCAGCTGCCCGAGCGGCCAAGCAAGTATACCTATTGACGGTATAGAACCGGATGCTCTCTATCTTAGAGAATAACCACCAAGAGAAGGCCCGAGAGGCGGCCTAATAACAGAAGGAAGTCCAGAAGCTCCGGGACTTTATTATAGATACGGTCTAGGTCTAGCTACGAACAACCCGACTTCGCGTAGACTAAGGCGTCGATAAGTAGTACCGTATCTACAAGGGATTCGGGGCTAACGACATCGAGGCCGCTATAGCCCTCCGCGAGAAGATCCAAGCGTACTACGCTATCCTTGAACAATCGAGGTTCGCGACTATAGCATAAGAGGACTTCGAGCTATAGATTAAGAAGTAGGAGATATTAATAGAGGAAGCTATTATAAGAGATATCTAGGAAGGAAGCCTCCTGATCGTATAGATTACTAACCTAAGCAAAGCTATAAACTAGACACCCCTTGCCTTCGTTACTCGATTAGAAAAACAAAAAGCAGTTGCTACTAACTTCCAAGACTATACGATCGAGGATATAACCTACTAACTACGGATCGGCGCCTAAGACCTCCCGCCGAAATCGAAGCCTAGGGTTACCTACGGGGCGTTCCTGACGTTCGGCGGCGGAGACAAGAGAAAGAGAGGCGATACGAGTTCCTAGTGGGACAAGGAGGAGATCGCGCTATACAAGGCGTATTACGGAACCTACAATATAGAGAGATGCTACTATCTACACCTATCTAGAGCCCCCTAGGGCTTTACACCTAGAGACTATATCCTCTAGAGAATAGAGAGAAACCTTAAGGCTAACCCCTCGATCAAAGCTAAGACAGGGCGGATAAAGCCGAAAAGACAGAGAACCAACCTGAAAGAGTTATCCTAAGATCGGGATTAACTCCCTACGGCGTTAGCCCCTAGTAGGAGCATACAATAACAACGTACTTCCCTAGAGTACCGCCCTACTTTGTAACTAGAGGTAGCTAAACACTAGATACCCGCTACTTTGCTACTAGTGGATAAGAGACCTACTACCTTAAAAACAGTAGATAAGAGACCTACTGCCTTAAAAACAGTAGAAGAGAGACCTGCTGCTTTAAAACTAGTAGAAGAAAAGTGCCGAAAGGCCTACGAGATACCTACTGTAAATTCAGTGGAAGAAGAGCGCCAAAACTCTACAAAACTAGCAGTGGCCCCCTAAGAGTGCCAGACAGCTGATCAAACAGCCAAGGCCCCCCCTATTTAGACGAACACCTCTTTAAAGATAACATCGGCACCTAGCTAGGAAGCTACCAAGATATTAGAGAATTTTCTGACGCCCTACTTCAAGAAGTAGGCACAGCAGCTAGCTAGGTGCGGACGTGCGGTTAGAAGGTGTACCGCAAGTGTCACAGGCGTCGCTGTGACATAGTTCATAGGCACAGTTGCGTGTTCGTTCTAGGGATCGAACAACGTTCCATCTTTTGATGGTGTTACGCAGTGGTCAACTGTGCCCACTGCCGTAACAGTTTGTTCGATCTACACCCGAGGGCCCGCGTTCAATTCGTGGTTCGGTCGATGTTGACGGCAGGCACAAGGATGATGCTGGTTGCGGACATACGGCGAATGCACGATTGAATGGCAGGCCCGAGGGGAAAAGACGAGTGGAGTCTTTTCGGTAGGGCTATGAACTAGGGCAGGAAAAGCCCCGGAGACCGTACGGCCCTAGCGAAAGGCCAGGGGGCAGAGGACCCTAACGGAAGGCGCTTAGAGGGAAGCAAGTGTCACAGGCGTCGCTGTGACATAGTTCATAGGCACAGTTGCGTGTTCGTTCTAGGGATCGAACAACGTTCCATCTTTTGATGGTGTTACGCAGTGGTCAACTGTGCCCACTGCCGTAACAGCAAGCTTCTTTACTACACTAGCGGCCTTCTAAGTAGGGTAGCTTATATACCCTCTGGTTAACTCGTCCATCCTCGATTCCGGCTTAACCATCTACCTATGCAACAACCTCTCCTAGTTCAAGTCACTACCTTGCCTTGTAAGCCCGTCCGATTACGTTTGGGCGGGAGAACACCCTGTTACTATCAAGGGATACAGCAAGGTCGATATTATAGTTAAGACTAAGAACGGATCCTAAGTTATCACTCTTAAGGACGTGGCCTTCTGCCTAACCTTCGCCTATAATCTTATCTCTCTCTAACAACTTAAGAACCGCGGTATCTAGTAGGATATATGCAACAACTGCCTATAGCGCGGAGATATAGTATACCTCTACGACGTTCAAGACCGATATAGCTAATTCGTTCTAGAATATATCCCTTAGACCACTATATACGCCGCCTTCGCTACTAGAAAACAGAAGCTCAATACCTAGACCGCGTAGGTACTATCTAGAGTAGATGCGATAATATAGTACCTGTGACTCGGCTACCTAGGTCTAAGGGCCCTCGAACACCTCGTTAATAGCGCCTACGGAGTTAAGATCAAGGGTATTACTACGGTTCAATGCGACGGGTACGGATGCGGCAAAGCTAAACGAAGAATTAGCCGCGAACTACGCCTAGACCCGCTAAAGCCGGGAGACCGTATCGCTATCGACTTCTATAAATACCCAGGCGCGCGACAAGACTATACTATACTGCTGCTCGCTACTAACCGATACTCTAGATATACGTAGGACTACTATATAAAGAACCACGAAGGCGATAACATCCTAGCGGCCCTAAAGACCCTATTCTATATACTAGAGACCTAGTATAAGATTAAGCCTAAAGCGATCGAGTATAATAACGAGTTCACTAAGACCGACGCTATTAACGCGTTCTTCGGACTTAAGGGAGTTAAAGTCGAGCCCTACGCCGCCTATACGTAAGAATAGAACGGGGTAGTAGAGCGCTCGGGGGGTGTAATTAAAGAAAAACAACGTTATATAGCTCTGAGCGCTAACTTCCCGATTAAACTATAGCTTGAGATTTCCCGAGTATTAGTCTACCTTTATAACTATATACTAAGGTAAGGCAACGGGTGGAAGACCTTATTTGAAATGTTCTACGAGGGTCTGGAAAAGAGAAGTATAGTCGTGATAGAACGACGAAAACTAGCACTGAATCATTTGAAGGTGTACGGCTGTAAAGCATTCGCTATAATAACTATAGCGTAGAAAAAGGAGCGCTGACTGTAGAGATTCGAGCCGACGGCCTTCGTGGGATACCTGGTGGGATACTAATCCTTTAATATCTACCGAATTTGGAACCCTAGAACCAACGATGTCGTAGCTACCCGAGACGTTATTTTCGACGAAACATAGGTCTTTTCTAGAGACCCCGATTGTATTGCGATTAACCAAAAACAAGTTAACCTAGAGGTACTTGCCTAGTAGCTTGTAGAGCAAGAGATAAGAAACCTAGCTACTAAACTAGATGAATAAGAACCTGAAGATAAGAACGAAGAAGACAAGGATATAGCCTTCTACCTAACTAATGACGTGTTAGAAGAAGAAGAAGTAAAGGAAGAGATCTTAGATACTATTGTAGTTAAAGGCGACGCCTCTAGCGATTTCCCTAAGTTCTACTAAACACCTTCTACAATACCTCCCGCTACTCTATTGACTGCGCTGATCACTAGTATAAAAGCCAACAATGCTATAGAAATCGCGGCGGTATTCGAACTATAGTACGCGGCTTTCTACGCGGGTACACTGTCGACTATGGTTGGTACGCTAAGAGACAAGCCTATTATAAAAGCTACGATTAACCAACTCTAGCGAAAGATAACGACCCTGTTAATTAAGCCTAAGAAAGCAAAACTAATAGAGGAAGAGGAGATACCGCAAGGAACTGTCACGAAGAAACGCGTTATATAGCTAATGAAGAAGAAAGATAGTATCAAACGCCTATATTGCGATATCCTTCCCCCCGAGCCAAAGTAGCATTACAATCTTAAGAACTACCCGCTAGAAGCCCTTTTCCTACAAGTAGAGAGGGACTATTTGGCTAGCTACGACATTAAGTAGTCGTAGGATGAGATTTCCCGCTATTAAGCGGGTATATAGCAGATTCTAGACTATATATAGGTTTACATCTATAAGTTTAGCTAAGACGGCTTCCTCGACAAGTGCAAGGCACGGCTCGTAGTCTATAGCGATTAACAATAGAAAGGCGTAGTAGAAGAGAATTACGCCGCGACCCTCGCGATCTAGTTACTCCGAACAGTACTCGCTATTATAGCAAGATTCGATCTCGAGTTAATTTAATTCAACGCGGTTAACGCGTTCGTAAACGCGTTCCTCGACGAACTTGTATATATATAGATGCCCTAGGGCTACTATAGAGGTAGGAACATTCTAAAGCTAAACAAAGCTTTATATAGGCTAAGAAAATCCCCTCTCCTATAGTAACGCGAGCTAACTAACACTCTAAGAAGTCTAGGATTTGTTTCGATACTACGCGAACTATACGTAATGATAAACAGCGACGTTATCGTCTTCTTCTACGTCGACGACATTGTTATCGCCTACTACAAGAACAAGCAAGAGAAGGTAGACAAGATCGTCCGCGGGCTCCGAGAGAAATACGAGCTTACTAGCAGCGACGAGCTATAGTAGTTCTTAGGTATCGAGATCTACCAAGAGAGAGCAAAGAAGCTTGTCTAGCTTAGCTAGATATCCTACATCGAGAAGATCGCGAAGCTCACGGACTCGCAAGCTATGCCCAGAACGCCTATAACGACGGTAGAACTACTTCTATACAAGGATATCGCAGACCTA
The DNA here is from genome assembly GCA_033297235.1 of Trichocladium antarcticum. Classification (NCBI taxonomy): domain Eukaryota; kingdom Fungi; phylum Ascomycota; class Sordariomycetes; order Sordariales; family Chaetomiaceae; genus Trichocladium; species Trichocladium antarcticum. The sequence goes on from MU853404.1 coordinate 364,263, forward strand.
CGCGTAACGCGCCTCTACTAGAAGAAGATCGGTTCGCTACTCTACGTAGCTATTACGTTACAACCAGACATTGCATTCGCAGTCTCGAGACTTTCCTGATTTAATCACAACCTAGGCCTAGACTACTACGCGGCGGCCGACCAAGTACTAAGATATCTCTATTATATACGCTTCTTTGCCCTCTAACTAGGAGGAGGCGATTGGCTAATCGTAGCAAGTAACTCTTCCTTCGCTAACAACCTTATTAACCGAAAAAGCTCGTAAGGCTTCGTAATCTAACTATTCGGCGGTTTAATCGCGTAGCGTATAAGCAAGCAAGATACGGTTACTACGTCAACGACCGAAGCTAAGCTATTAGCGCTCTTGTAAGCGGCTAAAGAAGGTATGTTTATAAGCGGATTGATCTCCGAGCTAACGGTCGCTCTTAACAACGATTAGATCACAATCTAGTACGACAACTCGCAGACTATCCGTCTCGTTAACGCTGAGATCGCCACTCTATAGACTAAGCTTAAGCACATGGATATCCACAACCACTAGCTAAGGCAGGAGCGCGAAGCCGGTAAGATCAAAGTGGAATACGTTCCTACCGCGAAGATAATAGCCAACGGGTTTACTAAGGCCCTAACGGCAGATAAACACTAAGAATTCGTTAAGATAATCAATATAGCGCCTATCGAGAGCCTTATCCGCTAGAGAGCAAGCAAGGTTCTAATAGAAGAGAGTATAGCCCTTATAGCGGGATACCCGTGGTCTATATGAGGGGGTAGGACCAAAGGAGTCTCCCGACTCTACCTACTAGAAAACAAGAGACAGAGACCGGAGGGAGCCTGAGGCTAGATGGCCACGGAACGGATACTAGGGAGCTGGATTGCCAGGGAATTTGGATCTTGGGAATAACCTCACTTGTAGGAATGCTCTAGAGTAGCTGCCTAGCAGTTACTCTAAGGGGGTGTGTTGAACCTACTGTAGCAAATGGGACTACTGTGGCGAATATTAGATGAACCTACTCAGGGGTTTAGGGGTAGACTAGGGTCTTGGTATGGCATTGGGTATCCGTGGGCTCCCCCGAGAAAATGGGCTTTGAAGCCACACAGAGCTTTTTCACAGTTACACAGATTGATACAATTGAAGCCATCATCACTGTTGCATCCTCCGTCTGTTCAGACCAATCAGATCACCGACCCTATAGTTTGGGTTCGACACTGGGGGACATGCAGGGGGTGCCGTGTCTGATCCTGCGACTGCTGCCGAGGAGCGCCCGCGGATGGACCCCGGTCCGGCCCATCCGCGAGCTGAGCTTTCTGCTGTGTCTGGCCAGGCCAAACAGCACGTTCCGGGGGCAGGACCAGACGCTGTTGACCATGTACACGGCGGCCTACTACAAATATGTCGCCGAGAAAGTGCCGCTGCAGACCAGCTTCATCGTGGCCTTGAAAAAGAACGCCGATGCCTGAACTGGCTGGGTATTGTTTGGATATTGCCACGGCCGGATTCGGTTTCCCACGTGTGCTGTTTCCGTCGTCTGTCTTTTCCCACGCATGGCTTTCATTCGTCGAGCGGCTTGTTACGCAACCAATAGGTGCGAGTTAGCCTTGCTCATATTACTAGGTACCTACTATTGATCCCTGCCAGCAAGAAGTTGCTCCCTGGTTCGCTGTTTTGTCACTTGTGCATTGGCTGAGTAGCAACCGCCATGATACAGGCCAAGACGCAGCCTCACATACCTCTATCATCCGAGTCACTTTGGCTTCCGTTATCATCATGCGAGAGTCTTCGAGCTTACTGTCGTACTGACAGAAGGCTTAGCGGAGGGCAGGGGGCAAGTTCGAATAGATAGAAAGGGATAATCCATTCAGAGAAAGAGAAGTGCTCTAATAGAGCCTATATATATATAAGAAGAGTATACGTAAGCTTCGTACTAGAGGTACTAAGTTCTACTATACTAAGGCGCTAAGCCCTACATTATAATATACCCCCTAGTTACGAAACGCTAGTAAGTAACTGCTTATATAAGTTAAATCTAACTAGTTAATATACCTATAGTACGCTATAGTGCCGTTTTATAGTACTAAATAAGCTACCTATTAAGCCTAGTAGCGTAGTGTTAATAGTTACTATAGTAACGGCCTTACGCTATAAGCTCCTTCCTAGAAGGTATACCTAGCTCTACTTTTCTTCTAGTAGCTATAGTAACTATTTTCCTCTAATCGTTAGCGACCTTCTCGATCGCCTCTTTTCTCTTAATAATATAAAAAATCGCCATAGCTTCTAGGGCTACTAATTCTCCGCGCTCTTTAGCGTACCCTAGTCGCTTAGCTTTAGCTTACTGCCGCCGCTACTAGGTTCGCGCCGCCTCCTATCGCGCGGCTTGCGCTACCGCCGCTATTAGTACTATTTCGGTAGTTACTAAGCCTGTTGTTTCTAACGACGAAAATAACGATACTATTATAGTATCTGATTCTCCCGCTACTACGCCTAGTACTATAATTGCAGATACTAAGCCGGTTTCTTATACGCCTTACGCCCCCTCCCTAGCCTTGTTAGTCTCTTAGGAGTCTTTGTTATTGTTAAAGGCCTTATTATTAGATATCGTAGCTTTAGCTATACCTACTCTAGTTCGCGCTTCGGCGCCTACTATTACTACTCCTAGCTTCGCGTTTATTAATCCGTTTCTCTTTATATATAATCTTAGCTAACTCTTATCTAGTAGAAGAGCGCCTATTAAGGCTAATATATACGTAGTTCTATATACTAGGTACGTTACCTTAGCAATGTCTAGACGTTCTTTTAGGGAGTGTTTTAACGTTATTAGGCGTAGTACTTAGTACTACCGCTATACCTATAGGTACAAGTACAAGCAGCTATAAGTTCTCTATAATCTAGATTTTTAAGTTGCTTCGACTAACTAAGTTAGTTAGTAGGCTTCCTTCTATTATACTGTAGGTATAGCGCCTCCTCCGCTCCCTTGCTAAAGGATAGCTATAGTTAGTTAGTTCTACTTACTATATATATATTGAACTGGAGCAAACCACAAACCAACCCACTCCATAGTGGTGGGCAAGACTATAGTGGGGATGGACAAGTCGGCAAGCGTCCAAGGTTGCCGACGTATCTTCGGACTTCAATTGTAACCGATCCGATCAAGATATCGCCCTCCGGACATATGTCTCCCCCTATTCAGAGGAAGGCGAACAAGATCACTATAAAAACATATGCCTAGAGGTAGCGGGAAGGCTTAGAGCTAAAAGTGTCAAATTTAGAGGGGGAGTTTTTATATCCTAAGAGTGTTATCGTCTGCCTAAGTAGGTAGACTAACTGGCTATATATATAACTACAAAACAACGTATAGCGCTATAAGTAGTTAAAAAACGAAAAATCTACTACGAATACCCCCCTATTCTAGCTAAGAGCTGTCTACCCTAGTTTATACTTCCCTTTCGAGTTTGCTAAGGCTCCTGCCTAAGAACTCCCAAAACAAAACAAAGCTCTATCTATCTCCGTTAACGTCTATTAACGTCCCTGCTCCTAGTGACGAGCCCTCTTGGCGCGACTTAGCTGCTAATCCTATACTTATATACCTTACTAACGGCGCTTAAGCTCTTCCGCTTGCTTGTCGATATCGTCCTACCTAGCGAACTACGGCATATATAGCGGTAGTATACAGAACCTGTAAGGGAACGTATCTTAAAAGGTTAGCGGGCGGATAACTACTCTAGAGGAAGGCTCTTCCTAGATAGGAGGTAACGGCGGTACTAGAAGATCGATAGTCTTAGGGGGGATGCCGGCTAAACGATAAGAGCGTCTTAAGGGGGTTAGCTACGGCTGTAACTATGACCGTGGCGTCTTGGTCCTTGGTATTGCCGTAGACTTGCCGGTAGTCGGCGGCGGTGCTAGGGTATTATCCTGCTCTCTCTAAGTAGGCGAAGATAGGATCCCGATAATCGCTAGCGACGACGCTAAAGGTAGTAGGCCGGGCTATAGAAGGCTTAACATCTGCTAGGTAATGAAGCTGATAGCGGAACCACCTAAGGTTAAGCGTGTTAGCCTAAGACTTAGCAACTACGATAAAGATTAACGGTTCTCTAATAGAGCCGTCTTTGAACAGACGGCTAGTGTTGTCTGCCGAGAGCTATCGTCTCTCGTTGTAACCGCTAGGGTGCTAGGAGCGGAGGGGCGGCCGGATAGTAGCTAATAGGGTAAGGGACTGAACCCGGTCCTTTGCTCGTTGTAAACTACTATCTTTATATTGCTCGGGCGGACGGGAGTATACCCTTCGAATCCCAGCGCGTAACGGATATAGGCTAGCTACGCGGAGACTATATACTCCGTCCTTATCTTAGCGTTCATCTAGACGCCGTCGAAGATCCAACTCTATATCTATAGCGGGGCCTTGTAGATACCTCCGGCTTATAGTCCTTCCTAGAAGAACAGGCGGGTATACTCCAGAACCTACACGCTATATTCCTAGTCCTCTGACTATACCGGTCCGCGCTTATATACCTCTAGTTTCGTATTACTAGGGTAGAGGCTAGACGCCTAGATCCAGCTTATAATCTTTAGCTAGTAGAGGTAGGTGTCCCTCGCGTAGTATCTTAGGGAGTCGAAGTATACTATAGTATAGCGGGCTTGGTCGTAAATTGTTAGAATCTAATGACTTAGGTCCTTTATACCTAAGATAACCTAGAATCGCTTTGAGGCTATTACTCGCTGTATGTTCAGGTTAGTCTCTAGGGGGTAGACCGAGTTACTATTGCTAATCCAGGTGTTATAAATATATACCTGGTCCTCGAGGCTACTTAGGAAATAGTATAGGGCGACGATAAGGTTATAGCCTTGGAGCTACTCCCTGTTCTCGATTATACCCTCCAAATCGTAGAACGAGCATACTACAGTCGGCTAGGCGACTCTATAAAAGGTCTCCCCGTCTGTTCTAGGGGTTGCGAGGCTAGGGAAGAGACTTGCTAGGATCCGGTCCTCCTTGTAACTACCTGTAGCTTGTAGCTAGTACAGCTATTAGCTCTTAACTTAGGCTAGGAAATTGACCCTTCTATTAACTAGGCGCTAGAGCTTGCTTCCTAAGGCTCTAGGCGCGTTCTAGCCATTGCTAACGCCTGTCCTTTAGGACTTAAGCTAGTATAGGTTAGCCTCCCTTTGCGCGGCTCTAGTAGTTAGTACTATATTAAAGGGGGAAAGAAACAAAATAGGGGGAGAAATTATCGGGTATTAAACGAGGGCTAAAGACCGATAGTTACGTGCGGCTTGAGTAGAATAGAGGGAGGAACGGCGAGCGAAGATCGATGTTGTTTAGGGGAGAGAGAAAATGAGAAAAAATAAGGGCGGGTAAGGAAGACTTTATAGGCAAGAGGGGTAGCCGAGAAGTCAAAAGATCTCTTTGTAGCTCCTTCTGTTGCTAGCTAGATAACTTAGGATAGCTTAGCCCTCTATTCCGGGGCGGCTATATTAGAAGGGGGGGGTTGGTAGCTTGACTTAGGATAAACTAGTGCTTATATACTTATAGTTTCTCTTCCCTTTCGAATTCGACTACGCTCCTACGTTAGAATTCGCAATTCTATAGCTCCTTCGGCTCCTTCTATATAACCCGAGAAAAAGGGGCTATATAATTAGAGTTCTAAGGGGGGCTCGTTCTAAGGGGGCCCTGTGACTTTTAACTTGGGATAAACTGGCCGCTCGTTCTAGGTCCTCCGAAAAAAAGGGGGGGGGAATCGAAAGATCTCTCTATAGCTCCTTCCTTCGTACTAGCCGTATAACTTGAGATGGTTCGGCTACCTGTTCTAGGGGAGTAGTATAAAAAGAGGGGGTTTAGCCTGTTCGCTTGCTTATAGTTTCTTTTCCCTTTCGAATTCGACTACGCTCCTACGCTTGGAATTTACAATACGGAACTATATAACATTATAGCTCCTCCGTAGTAGGATCTCGAGCTCTCCTGGTTAGATGTCCGGGTCGATAGTAGTCTACGCCCTCTGCTCTTACGGATTATAAGCCAGCTAGTAGATTTAACGCTATCCTAGGACCGGAAATTCGTCGTTCCTTGTCAATTTGTCTAGGTAGTCCGGCCGACTTATAACGACAAGGCTTAGCCGTTAGACGCGTAGCAACCCTTTGTGCTTCCGGTGTTCTAGTTCCTAGTAGCTTAGCTGCTCTAGATCTCGAAGGTGCTAGACTCGAACCAAGGGGAGATACCGTTCCTTCGGTAGCGGCTACTATATAACCAGCGGGCGTTATCGAAGCTCTAAGGCTAGGTCTAGCTTAACGACGGCTACTAGGCTCTTTTTAAGCGGCGGGGGTTCTTTAGGCGGCTCCGGCCGGTATTTGTCGAATAGTATAACGGTCTGTATCTTAGGCGGTAGCTACATAACTTCTATAGTCGGCCGAATCGTTACAAGGGGTTCTTTGTCTAGTTCTTCGGGTACAAGTAAGTAACTCTCCCTCTGTTCTAGTAAAGCCGGTGCTAATCCTAATATAGCAATTCGATTCCGTATCGCTACTATCAAGAAGCGTACTAGCGTACTGTAACCACTGGTCCGTACCCTAGGACTAGCGATCAGGTCCGGTTCTAGACGATATAGCCCTTCTATAGCTACGTCTTAGTACCTAAGGTCCTTAACGGCAAGTGTAGCAACTGCCTATAGTCTAGGAAGGAGTGTAGCTAGGAATCCGTCAACGAGGGGCATCTGGCTTACTCTCTTAAGGCCGGTATTACAACCCTAACCGCCTGTCCTTTGTCGTCTTGCCTGTCTAGGGAGGTTCTGCATCTCGACCTTAAGGTAGTGATCCGCTAACAACAACAGGCGTATAGAGAGGGGGTTCGGCTTGTAGCGACGTAATAGATAAGGACGAAACGGTCCTAAGGGAGGGTCGGGTACTAAAAAAAGAAATAAACGACTCGAGGGGGGTCCGTTAGAACATAGGGAGAAGCGAAGAATTTATAAGAAAAACGAGGATATAAGGGGGGTATATAAGAAAGGAAGGGTAGAAAGGAAATAGGCGTAAAAATGTAAGAACTTTTAACAGAAGGGAATAACACGCTAACCTCTTAAAACTCTAGTAGCTTCCTGTGCCTCTACTTTATAACGAGCTTGCTACCGTCTCTCTTCCCTTTCGACTATAACTTAGCCTCCCGGCCGAGCGGTCGTCCCTTTGTTCTAACGGCGATCTTCTTACCTACGAATTGTCTAGTTACTAAGCCAGTTCGTAGGGGTAGGGGGGTGCCGTAGCAGTTAGGGGGGGCTATACCGGTCAGGGGCGGAGGCGCCGTACCCGTTAGGGGGCGGGGGTCCTGGCGGCTAAGGATAGCTAGCGACAGGGGGACCGGGGAGGGCGCCGGGGAGACCGTAAATCGTCCCTGGATAGCGGTTCGATAGCGGTGGCCGGGTATTCTAACGGCGGCGTAAGACTAGTTAACTCTTCTAAAGAGTTAGGGCGCAGGGGGAGTAGGAAAAAAAATGTTGATAAAAGGGGGCCGAGTTTAGCGTTAGGGGCTCTTTGAGGCTTCTTATCGATCTTCTAATTGTATATAGGGGTAAGTAGATATATTTAGGGCAACGAACTAATATTGTCCCCCTATTCTAATAGAGGGCTTAGCGTATATCTAAGATACTAATGTTTCCGCTAAGGCTAGCGTATTTCTAGAGGTCCAAATCCAAGATACTAATGTTCTAATAAAGCTAGCGTATTTCCAAGACTCTAATCTAATTCCTTTTTCTAAATACACCTACCTTAATAATAGCTACGGTAGTAAAGGCGAATATCCTTGTTAAATCCAATATATATAACCCCCTGTTCCTACGAAGCCTAGGCGCTTGTAGCAAACAGGGGGAGTCTAGCGTCCTTAGGGGCTAAGATCTTATTTTCTAATAGTGTCGTATATCCCTAGTATCGTATTCTAATAAAGCCCTAGCGTATTTCTAGAGACTTAACCCTTTCTAAGTATACTTCTCGAACGATGTAGGATCCTAATAGAGTAAGCAAATATATCTAGGGCAACGAACTATGTTTCGTCCCCCTCTATTCTAATAGAGGGCTTAGCGTATATCTAAGATTCGAATCCTTCTAAGTGTGCTTTTCGAATAAGATAGTTAGTAGACCGGAGCAGGCTAGCCACCTATATCTACGTCTAGACTAGTATAAATACCTCTAATGATAATAGCTATAGCGGCAAAACGAATGCTTCTAATTAACTATGTCAAATCCGATATATATAACCCCTTGTTCTTACAAAGCCTAGGCGCTTATAATAAACAGGGGGAGCCTCGCGCCTTTAGAGGCTAAGGTCTTATTTCCGATAATGTCGTATACCCCTAGTATAGGTAACCGAGCAGGTCGCCGAAGATCTATAGCTAAACGTAGGAACCCTCTAATTCAACAATAAGGTCGCCGAAATCGTCGCTAGCTAAATAGGCGGTAAGGGTATATTAGTTACTTAGCGCGTATATAGATCTCCTACACCCCTGATTTTGTCGAATGTCTTAGCGGCAGATTCTATATTCCGATGTAAGAGTAGTGCCTAGATCTTTAAGTCTAGTTTAGATACAAAGTAGAGCTTCTCCCCGATTAAGCCCCTATTTAAACTAGAGCAAACTATAAACTAACCTACTCTATAGTAGTAGGCAAGACTATAGTAGGGATAGACAAGTCGGCAAGCGTCCAAGGTTACCGACGTATCTTTGGACTTTAATTATAACCGATCCGATCAAGATATCGCCCTCCGGACATATATCTCCCCCTGTTTAGAGGAAGGCGAACAAGATCACTATAAAAACATATACCTAGAGGCAGCGGGAAGGCTTAGAGCTAAAAGTGTCAAATTTAGGGGGGGAGTTTTTATATCCTAAGAGTGTTGTCGTCTGCCCAAGTGGGCGGACTGACTGGCTATATATATGACTACAAAACAACGTATAGCGCTATAAGCAGTTAAAAAACGAAAAATCCACCACGAATGCCCCCCTGTTCTGGCCAAGAGCTGTCTGCCCTAGTTCAATATTATTTTATTTATTCGTACTCTAATATGCCTTACGGTACGCCGGTCCTGCTACTGGTTTATATATAAAGGAAACCGTACCCCCTGAACAGGGGGCCGGGTGAAAACCCCTACCTACGCTTCTGCTTTAGCGCTTTGAATCTATCAAACTATATGTAAAAGATAGCCCCTGTCTCCTTTAGCGGCTTAATTTAGCATTTCCCGCACCCTCTTCGCTACTCTTAGCCGCTTTTATAGCCTTTGTAGCTTCTAGTTATAGCCTATAAGCTACACTATACTCCGTTAGGTACCCTAAATCTATTAACTAGCTAATAACTACTATTACTAAGCTTGTATATAGCTATATAGCTTGTTATAAGATAAGCTATAGATCCTATTGTAACTGTATTTATAACTCTTCCTAGGTTCTATACTTCGGTAGATCTTTATACTATACTACTAGGTATTCGATCGTTTCTTTACCCTCGCTATACTTATAGTATAGCGTAGTAATCTCTAGGACGTTTACCCTATTTAGGTACTCCCAGAGGCCGATGTCCCCGCTACGTACCTAGGCAAGTAGGGAGCTCTAAGCCTTACTTAGACCCTTGTATCTCTTAAGGGCAAGGTCTATAAATAGTTATATTAGGGGGTCCTTGTCTGCCGAGCGGTACGTAGGTCTTCTTGCTCTTGTTACAAGCGCGGCGCGCCCCTCCCGGGCCGCTATCTCGCGCTCCTGCTAGGCGAGTTCCACTACTCTATCCGTGTCGAGGGTCTTGTTCTTCAGCTTCCCTATCTTCTACTTTTGCTTAGCCTACTCGTTTGCTATAGCTGCTGCTCTCTCGACTGCTATTGGCCCCTGTGGGCTTACTATATATATATATATTAATAATATAGCTAACTATATTATATAGTAAATTACTAACAATCGCGCTACTGTCCGTGTCGCTACGCTTATAGCGCAAGAGAATAGGGAGGTTCTAGGTAGGAGGGCTATAAGTACTAGGGAGATCGCGCTCCGCGAGCGCGTTTTCGATAGTATCGCGAACGCTTGTCGCGACCTTATAGTTCTAGCATAGTCGATCTTTCCTAGCCTATAAGGGGGATAGGAGCTTTCTATCGGCGCTAGGGTATTTAGCGCTATTATACGCTAGGGTTTAATTAATAATTTTCTAAGTATCTACTAAGTGCCTTACGTCTTGTAAGTTCAATAATAATCTAAAGTGCTTGAACTTTTAACGACTAAGCTACTTAGTAAGATTATCTACTAGTATCAAACCTATAGGCAGATACACTACCTCGAACGACCCTCTACTATACTCTTAGCGTAGCTAGAGGTTATAGATATCTATATAACGTAAACAAGTACTAATACGCTCTTTCTTACCTACAACTAGCCGTAATAGTCTACTAATTGTTACAGAAAACCCTCTAGGGCTTACCTAGATCTAACTCGATATCCCGAAACAAGCGCTTAAGCGCTATTATCACGCGCCTAAGCGTCGATAGTACCAAGAGCTTAGCCTCTATAGACGAAGTCGTTATAGTATCCTAACGTATAGCCTTCTAGTTAATTAGGCTACCGAACAAAGAGATAATATATCCCTATAATAAGCGCCGCGTCTCTATATCGACGCTATATAAGGAGTCTCCTATAGTAACGAGCATCTAAGTACTAGGGGCTTACGCCTCGCTATACTTAATATAGACAAACTAGGTACTATATAGATACTAAATAACACGCTTGGCTACGTTAGTATACTCGGGGCTAGGATTAGTAAGAAACTAAGACAGCTTTGAAGCCACGAAGGCTACGTCCGGCCAGGTTATAATTGCCAAATATAGGATTAAGCCGACAAGCTTCTAATACTCCTTGATTTATGTAGGCATCGCCTCTCTAGCGAATAACCTAAGCTCCTTAGAGAGTATAGGAGTACTAGGAAAGCTCGTACTATTAGCTAGACTATACTTCTTTATAATCTTCTTAATATACTAATTGTAATAGAGCTAGACTTTGCCCTTAGTACGATCCTAAAGCATATAAATACCTAGAAACCACTTAATCTTACCCTGCTTATATACGTTGTACCTTACCTTAATGCCGTTAATAATATATTATATAAGGTACGTATCCTTAGGGCGGTTAAATACTAGAAAGTCGTTAACGTAGAACATTACTATTATACGCTGCTCTTTGTCGAAAAAGAGGTACGGCTCCTCGCCCAAGGCTATTATCCTAAGCTTACCTAGGGTTAAGGCAAACTCTTAGTACTAGAGGAGAGGTAAGTCCTTTAGCCTATATAGAGCCTTGTCTAGCTCTATATAGAAACCTAGCTCCTTATAGCCGTTAGGGAGCTTATACTATATAACTCCCTAGTCCAGGATATATTAAGAAATACCTAGGCTACGTTAAACTACTAGCAATCTAAGCTAAACTTTACTATAACTACTATTATCGTATAGAAAGAGCGCGTAGCTAAAGTAGCGGCGTATATACTCTAAAGATTGCTTATATTCTACAAATCTCCCTATATATAGATATAAGCTTTATACTTCTCGAGAAAACCGTCCTTATTAAACTTATAGGCAAAGACCTATTTAAAAGGTAATAGGCGGTTCCGCGTAGCTTTACATTTGACTTTCCGCTAGGTTTAATAGGTTATTAGGTTACTTATCTTGCTATTAGCTACCTCTTTGAACAGCTTGCTATACTCGTAGGTATTAAGGTCTTACTACTATATTAGGAGTTTCGGAAGGTTATCTCGATAACTCCGGGTAATACTTAGTATCGTACCTAGCCTTCTGCTATTATTCTAGCGCACTGCTACTATAATAATAATATATAGTATCGCTATATACGCTACGTTAGACTAGGATTCTAGGCTTAGAAAGTACATACTATAGAAATCCTACTATAACTTAGGAGTACCTATAAAATTAACTCTAGCTAGGCCCTGTTTATTATCGAACCGCCTTAGCGGCTTCCGAATCCGTTCGCTCCGGCGCGTTATAGGCGGGTATATAGTCCGCTACTAACGTACCGATACGCTCGGCTTAGGATGCTCTAGCTTAGCTACTTTAGGGGCTAGTAAAGTACCCTAGGAAGATATTATACCCTCTATAAGTTCGTTACTTATAACGATCTTGCTTTAGATACTTACCGAGCTTTTAGAGTCCGATCTTCGTACTCTAAAATCCCCGCCTATACTCTTGATATCCTTGCTAACTTTAAGAGCAGACCCTCTATTACTGTCTACGCCCTAACCCGCTTAGGTTAACTAGGTAATGCTCCCTTCTATACTAGCTATAGCTAGCTTAGGAGTTCCTTTAGGGGTTAGGAGTCCTTCGCGCGTCTTTTATACTCTACCTACCCCTAAGTCCTAACTAGACTCCTAAAGTACCGTAGCAGGTAGTGCTATAGTCTTAGTAGTAGGCTTAGCCTACTTACTAAGAGGTTATATAGTAGCCTTAAGGGACTCTAAAAGCACTTCCTCCTTATTAACCTATATATTTAAAATACTAGCGTCCTAGCTCTTCTCCCCCTTGTTAAAAAGATTAGTAAGCCCGTTAATAATCCTAACAGGTAGCTTTTCCTGCTCCTTGCAAATAGGGTCGAAGAAAGTTTCCTTATTAAAGGTAACATTCTAGGTAACGATAACGCGCTTTAATACTAGTACCTAGATCCTGTAAATGTTAGTACCGCGGTACCTAACTAGGTATCTAATATGCTCTTAAGGTATTACTTTAAATACTCGCCTCGAACGCTTTACCTCTTGCTCCTTATTAAGTAGGTAAGTATAGTAACTATACGCTATAATACTACTCTAATCTAGTCGGAGGTCCGTAGAAAGCTCCTTAATTATACTTGGAGTATACTAGCGAAAGTACTACTAAAACTATAACAATAGCATTTCGTTAGGGGACTGCTAGTAGTACGCCTTATTAGGGCTTATATTATTGAACTGGGGCAGACAGCTCTTGGCTAGAACAGGGGGGCATTCGTAGTGGATTTTTCGTTTTTTGACTGCTTGCAGCGCCATGCGTTGTTTTGTAGTCATATATATAGCTAGTTAGTCCGCCCACTTGGGCAGACGACAACACTCTTAGGATATAAAACTCCCCCCCTAAATTTGACACTTTTGGCTCTAAGCCTTCCCGCTGCCTTTAGGCACATGTTTTTATAGTGATTTTGTTCGCCTTCCTCTGAACAGGGGGAGATATATGTCCGGAGGGCGATATCTTGATCCGATCGGTCATAATTGAAGTCCGAAGATACGTCGGTAACCTTGGACGCTTGCCGACTTGTCTATCCCTACTATAGTCTTGCCTACTACTATAGAGTAGGTTGGTTTGTAGTTTGCTCTAGTTTAAATAGGGGCTTAATCGGGGAGAAGCTCTACTTCGTGTCCAAACTGGACTTAAAGATCCGGGCACTACTCTTATATCGGAACATAGAATCTGCCGCTAAGACATTCGACAAAATCAGGGGCGTAGGAGATCTATGCACGCGCTAAGCAACCAACATACCCTTACCGCCTGTTTAGCTAGCGACGATTTCGGCGACCTTATTGTCGAATCGGAGGGTTCCTACGTTTAGCTGTGGATCTTTGGCGACCTGCTCGGTTACCTATACCAGGGGTATACGATATTATCGGAAATAAGACCTTAGCCTCCAAGGGCGCAAGGCTCCCCCTGTTTGTTGCAAGCGCCTAGGCTTTGTAAGAACAGGGGGTTATATATATCGGATTTGATATAGTTAATTAGAAGCATTCGTTTTACCACCGCGGCTATTATTATCAGACGTATTTATACTAGTCTGGACGTGGATATAGGTGGCCGGCCTGCTCCGGTACGCTAACTATATTATTCGAAAAGTACGCTCAGAAGGATTCGAATCTTAGATATACGCTAAGCCCTCTATTAGAACAGAGGAGGACGAAATATAGTTCGTTGCCCCAGATATATTTACTTACTCTATTAGGATCTTACATTGTTCGAGAAGTATACTCGGAAGGGGTTAAGTCTCTGGAAATACACTAGGGCTTTATTAGAACACAATACTAGGGATATACAATACTATTAGAAAATAAGATCTCAGCCCCTAAGGACGCTAGACTCCCCTTGTTTGCTATAAGCGCCTAGGCTTTATAGGAACAGGGGGTTATATATATCAGATTTGACAAGGACATTTGCCTTTACTACTATAGCTATTATTAGGGTAGGTATATTTGGAAAAAGGAATCAGATCAGAGTCTTGGAAATATACTAGCTTTATTAGAACATTAGTATCTTAGATTCGGACCTCTAGAAATACGCTAGCCTTAGCGGAAACATTAGTATCTTAGATATACGCCAAGCCCTCTATTAGAATAGGGGGACGATATTAGTTCGTTGCTCTAAATACATCTACTTACCCCTATATACAATTAGAAGATCGATAAAAAGCCTTAAAGAGCCCCTAACGCTAAACTCGGCCCCCTTTTATTAACATTTTTTTTCCTACTCCCCCTGCGCCCTAACTCTTTAGAAGAGTTAACTAGTCTTACGCTACCGTTAGAACACCCGGCTACCGCTGTCGAACCGCTACCTAGGGACGATTTGCGGTCTCCCCGGCGCCTTCCCTAGTCCCCCCGTCGCTGGCTATCCTTAGCCGCTAGGACCCCTGCCCCCTGACGGGCACGGCGCCTCCGCCCCCTGACGGGCACGGCGCCTCCGCCCCTAACTAGTATAGCCCCCCCTAACTACCACGGTACCCCCCTACCTCTACGAACTGGCTTAGCAACTAGACAATTTGTAGGTAAGAAGATAGCCCGCTGTTAGAACAAAGGGACGACCGCTTAGCTAGGAGGCTAAGTCGTAGTTAAAAGGGAAGAAAGACAGTAGCAAGCTCGTTATAGAGTAGAGGTATAGGAAGCTACTAGAGTTTTAAAGGGTTAGCGTGTTATTCCCTTCTATTAAAAGTTCTTGTATTTTTACCCCTATTTCCTTTCTGCCCTTCCTTTCTTATATACCCCCCTTATATCCTCGTTTTTCTTGCAAATTCTTCGCTTCTCCCTATGTTCCGACGGACCCCCCTCGAGTCGTTTATTCTTTTTTTTAGTGCCCGACCCTCCTTTAGGACCGTTTCGTCCTTGGTTACGTCGCTATAAGCCGAACCCCCTCTCTATACGCCTGTTATTGTTAGCGGATCACTACCTCAAGGTCGAAATGTAGGATCTCCCTAGATAGACAAGACGATAAAGGACAGGCGGTTAGGGTTGTGATACCGGCCTTAAGAGAGTAAGCCGGATGCCCCTTGTTAACGGATTCCTAGCTACACTCCTTACTAGACTATAGACAGTTGCCGCACTTGCTATTAAGGACCTTAGGCACCGAGACGTAGCTATAGAAGGGCTACATCGTCTGGAACCGGACCTGGTCGCCAGTCCCTGGGTATAGACTAGTGGTTACAGTACGCTGGTACGCTTCTTAATAGCAGCGACACGGAATCGAATTGCTATACCTAGGATTAGCACCGGCTTTACTAGAATAGAGGGAGAGTTACTTACTTATACCCGAAGAACTAGACGAAGAACCCCTCGCGACGATTCGGCCGACTATAGAAGTTATATAGCTACCGCCTAAGATATAGACCGTTATACTACTCGACAAAGACAGGGTAAAGCCGGCCAAAGAACCCTCGCCGCTTAAAGAGCACCTGGTAGCTGTCGTTAAGCTAGACCTAGCCCTAGAACTTTAATAACGCCCGCTGGTTATATAGCAGCCGCTACCAAAGGAACGGTATCTCCCCCTTGCTCGAGTCTAACACCCTTAAGATCTATAGTAGCTAGGCTACTAGGAACTAGAAGACCGGTAGCACGAAGGGTTGCTAAGCGTTAGAAGGCCGGGGCTTATCGGCATTATAAGTCGGCCGGACGACCTAGACAAATTAATAGGGGACTACGAATCTCCGGTCCTAGGAGAGCGTTAAGTCTATAGGCCAGCTTGTAATCCGTAGGAGCAGGGGGCGAAGACTGGTGTTAACCTGGACTTCTAACTAGGAGAGCTCGAGGTTCTGCCAAGAGGGAGCTATAGTGTTATATAGTGCGAATTCTGACGCGGGAGCGTAGTCGAATTCGAAAGGGAAGAGGAAAGGCGAGCAAGCGAGTAGGCTGACCCCCCCTTCTTATACTACTCCCCTAGAACAGGCGGCGAAGCTATCCCAAGTTATCCGGCTAGTACGAAGGAAGGAGCTATAGAGAGATCTTTCGATTCCCCCCCTCTTTCTAAGGGCCCGGAATAGATAGCTAGTTTATCCTAAGTCAAGCTGCCAGCGCAACGGAAGGAGTTACTAGCCCCTCTCTTGCTCGGGTTATACGACCCCTTTTCTTTATATTATATAGGAGCGCTACGGTACGAACGGAAGGAGCTACGAAATTGCGAATTCTAACGCGGGAGCGTAGTTGAATTCGAAAGGGAAGAGAAACTGTGAGTATACGAACAGGCTGCCGACCTTCCCTTCCGATACGGCTCCCCTAGAACAGACGGCCAAGCCATCCTAAGTTATCCGGCCAGCACGAAGGAAGGAGCTACACAGGAATTTTTCGACTTTTCGGCTACCTTCTCGCCTATAAAGTCTTCCTTACTAGCCCTTAATTTTTCGCATTTTCCTCTCTCCCTTAAACAATATCGACCTTATTCGCTATCTCCTCCCTCTGTTCTGCTTAAGCCGCACGTAACCATCGGTCTTTTGCCCTTGTTCAACACCTAATAACTTCTCCCTAATTTTGTTTCCCCCCCCCCCTTAATATATCAACCAACCTGTACTAGCTTAAGTCCTAAAGGACAGGCGTCGGCAATGGCTAGAACGCGCCTGGAGCCTTCGGAAGCGAGCTCTGGCGCCTAGTTAATAGAAGGGTTAATTTCCTAGCCTAAGTCAAAAGCCAATAGCCGTACTAGCTGCAAGCTACGGGCAGTCACAAGGAGGACCGGATCCTGACAAGTCTCTTCCCTGGCCTCGCGACCCCTAGAACAGACAGGGAGACCTTTTATAGAGTCGCCTGGCCGACTGTGGTGTGCTCGTTCTACGATTTAGAGGGTATGATCGAGAACAGGGAGTAGCTCCAAGGCTATAACCTTATCGTCGCCCTATGCTATTTCCTAAGCGGCCTTAAGGACCAGGTATATATTTACAACACCTGGATTAGCAACAGTGACTCGGTCCACCCCCTAGAGACTAACCTGAATACACGGCGAGTAATAGCCTCGAAGCGATTCTGGGTCATCTTAGGCACAAAGGACCTAAGTCATTGGATTCTAACAATTTACGACCAAGCCCGCTATACTATAGTATACTTCAACTCCCTAAGATACCGCGCGAGGGACACCCACCTCTACTAGCTAAAGATTTTAAGCTAGATCTAGGCGTCTAGCCTCTACCCCGGTAATACGAAACTAGAGGTATATAAGCGCGGACCGGTATAGTCAGAGGACTAGGAATATAGCGTGTAGGTTCTAGAGTATGCCCGCCTGTTCTTCCAGGAAGGACTACAAGCTAGGGGCATCTACAACGCTCCGCCGTAGACATAGAGTCGGATCTTTAATAGCGCCTAGATGAACACTAGGACGAGGATCGAGTACATGATCGTCGCCTGGCTAGCTTACATCCGTTACGCGCTAGGCTTCGAAGGATATACGCCTGTCCACCCGCGCGATATAGATATAGTAGCCTATAACGAGCAGAAAGCTAGGTTCAGTCCTTCCGCCTCTAGTACCCTGGCGCTAAGGGCCCCTTCCTTAGAACCGGGGGCTATAATAAGAGACGACGAACTCTGTAACGCGATCGATAAGTTTTCGGAGTTGCTCCGAGATAACGACCAACTTAGTTTTACCTCCAGGCCCTAAATAGTCTCTTAGTAAACAACACCAGCTACCTGTTCAAGGACAGCCCCGTTAGAGGACTACCAATCTTTATTATAGTTGCTAAGTCTCGGGCTAACACGCACGACCTCCGGCGGTTCCGCTATTAGCTTTATCACCTAACAGATGTCTAACCTCCTTCGACCCGGCCTACTACCTTCTACATTATCGCTAGCGATTATTAGGATCCTGTCTTCGCCCGTTCAGAGAGAGCAGGAAGATACCCTAGCGTCGCCGCCGTCCTAGCCGCGGCCGGAGCCTTGTAAGATAAAGTCCTCCGGCGATTCTACAGCAACACCAAGGACCAAGACGCTACGGTCATAGTTACAGTCACAGCCGTAGCCAACCCCCTCAAGACGCTCTTAGTATCTGGCCGGTATCCCCCCTAAGACTATTGATCTCCCGGTACCGTAGTTACCTCCTATCCGGGAAGAGCCTACCTCTAGAGTAGTTGTCCGCCCGCTAACCTTTTAAGATACGTTCCCTTACAGGTTCCGTATACTACTGCTATATATACTGTAGTTCGCTAGGTAGGACGATATCGACAAGCAAGCGGAAGAGCTTAAGCGCTATTAGCAGGGTGCGCAAGTATAGGATCAGCGGCTAAGTCGCGCCGAGAGGGCTCGTCGCTAGGAGCAGGGACGTTGATAGACGTTGACGGAGATGGATGGAGCTTTGTTTTGTTTTGCGAGTTCTTAGGCAGGAGCCCTGGTAAACTCGAAAGGGAAGTGTGAACTAGGGCAGACAGCTCTTAGCTAGAACAGGGGGGCATTCGTGGTGGATTTTTCGTTTTTTGACTGCTTGTAGCGCTATACGTTGTTTTGTAGTCATATATATAGCCAGTTAGTCCGCCTACTTGGGCAGACGACAACACTCTTAGGATATAAAACTCCCCCCCTAAATTTGACACTTTTGGCTCTAAGCCTTCCCGCTGCCTCTAGGCACATGTTTTTATGGTGATTTTGTTCGCCTTCCTCTGAACAGGGGGAGACATGTGTCCGGAGGGCGATATCTTGATCCGATCGGTCACAATTGAAGTCCGAAGATGCGTCGGCAACCTTGGACGCTTGCCGACTTGTCCATCCCCACTGTGGTCTTGCCCACCACCATGGAGTAGGTTGGTTTGTGGTTTGCTCCAGTTCATTATATAATAGCGTAGCGGTAGGCGTTATCTTACTCTAGAGGTTCTTAGGGAGGCCGACGTAAAATCCTATCTTAATAGCCTTGTTAATAATCTCTTAGCCTACGCGCTTAGTACCTCCGTTAGGCTCTAAGGTATACGTAGGGGACGTCTTAATGTTAATACCTTCCTCCTTAGCCTATATCTTATAGTATGTAAAGCCTTTAAAGGCTATTACTACCGCCTCGTTGTCCGACCGAATCTTACAAATAGAGAGGCTATATTGCCTTCTTACCTACGCCTCGAACGTAGATAGCGTATTAAAAAGCTCGGCTTATATCTTAGTTACTAAATAAAAAACGAAAAGCTTACCGCTATACTCGTCCTTGATTACAAGAAGCTAGTTCTTGCTATTAAAGCTCGTAGGGTAATCGAACAGGTCCTACAAGATCCTCTAGAATAGGCGTATAGAGGCGTTATCTAAAGGACGCCTTAAGATCACTTAGTATACGTATATTTAAGCGTAGCTTATATACTTAAGTTGTATAATACCTTTAATCCGAACTAATCTAACGTTTTAGACGAGTGCCTATAGCGCTTCTAGACCTAAATAACTAGATCTAGCGTACTAGAGCGTATCCGAATCCTCTCTTAGGCGCTGTAGATCCTTCGACCGCTATACGGTAGTAGCCTTTATATACCTAAACACTTTTTCTATCGTTAATGCAATTACTATAGTCCCTACGAAGCTCCTTAGGATATAGCTAGGAATTGTCGAGCAAAGGGTAAGAGGAATATATTCGAGGAAGACAAGATTATATATACGTAATAGCTTCTTAACTAGGGTATTCCTCTCGAGCGTACTATAGTATAGCGAGTAGTCTAAACCTAGATACTAGAGCCTTACCTTATATAGAGCTACCTTAGCGACAATGTTAATATAGAATCCCTTAACTATAGCTATATTCTCTAATACTAGGTCCTTAGTAGCAGGTCTATAGCGGCTGTTAATTATGTTCTTAATAATACGCTAGCTAGTGCCTATAATTAGGCAAGTAGATATACTAGCCTCTATATACTTATTTCCTTCGGCCTTAACGAAAGTGCTAGGGACGAGCAGATCCTTGCTATTAACAATGTAAATAGCACTATAGTTATTAACTAGAGTGCTCTTAGAGAGTAAGTACTTAGAAAAGGAGAGAGTAGAGAATACGCTAAGGGGTCCTATAATCGATAGATTAATTATAGTAGCGTTGATCGAACTAGGGTATCTACCCGAACTGCTTAACGAGGATTTGTTAACCTAACTACGTTCCGCTATAGTAGTACGTACCTCCTTCTAATAGGGCTCCTTTAGCCGAGTAAGGATCTTAGCCCGCTCTATATTAGGTAGCTGCCTAAACTTACTAGGGACCTTAGTTACTACTGTCTCGAGCGTGAAATAGCGATTAGGCTTCTAACTATACTTGTTATTAGGCTAGTAGGGGCAGGGGTTCTACTTAGTCGTAGGGCCGCTACTAGTCTTAGCTTTAGGCGCTTAGCTACCCCTTAATTAGCCCTAACTAAGCGTTAGGAAAGTAGTAAACAGGCTTAGGCCCTTAGCGGTAGTAACGTTAATCTCCTTATTAACTAGAGTAGTAAATATCCTCCTATATTCGTTAAAGGAGGGTACCGGTTAGCCTAGACTATCTACTTTAAGTAGATTAGTTACCTTCTAGCCTATCTAGTCTAGAGCGATCTTCACCTAAAGTATATTAAGAAAATCTTTTACTGTAAGTATACCCTTAACGTCTAGGATATTATACGCCTAAACGTTCTAGTAGGCTCTAGTCTAGTCTTAGAGCTAGACTATAAGGTCGATCTTACTAATCCTAGCGCGCTCGAGCACCTAACGGTATTCCTAGGTAACCGTTATTAAGACTAAGGTATTAGTAGGAGATACAAGCTTACAAAGGGAGACTATAAGCGTGTAGGTTCTAACCTTCCCCTCCCTATAGTTCCAAGTAAAGGCTATAGTCTATAGACCGCCGTTAACCGTTAACTCGAGCTAGGCGTTAAGGGTAGCAATATATACTATAAGCTTATCCTAATTAGTACGCTCCGCCTTATAGTCCTTACGTTCGATAAGGAGTTAGGCGCGTATTGTCTTAGGGGTTAGATCCGCCGCGAGCTTTGGCCTAGATTTAGGAGTCTATTCTTCTACGTCCTAGCATTTCTAGTCTACTATAGCTATATTATAGTAGATATAGTTAACTTGTTAGAAGTCCTCTAGGACGCTCTATATAGTAGGAGCCTCAGGCTCCTTAGGCTCTAGAATACTAGTTATCTTAGGGTTAACGTACTTCTAGACCTTATAAACATCTTTAGCCTAGTAGCAGAACTATACAAACTATATAGAGTAGCTAGCGCGATCTATAAGCTTAACGGAGGTAATCTTAGATACTAATATAATAGTTTCTAGCGGGGTTAGCGATATATAATCGGAAAAACGTATAGAAAAAAGTGTTCTAAATAGAAAGAGAAAAAAATACACTTCTATAGTGTAATAGGGGTAGCTACATATAACGTTCAGAGCACCAGGGTTATAACTATCGCACTAATAGAAGGCTTAGCAGAGGGCAGGGGGCAAGTTCGAATAGATAGAAAGGGATGATCCATTTAGAGAAAGAGAAGTGCTCTAATAGAGCCTATATATATATGAGAAGAGTGTACGTGAGCTTTGTACTAGAGGTACCAAGTTCCACTATGCTAACGCGCTAAGCCCTACATCACGACACTTACCTAGTTGATGAACCCCGCCCCCGCCCCCACCCCCTCGTTCTAATTGCAAGTCTCCAGCCCAGCGCCAACCGCGGCACGACGATTGACCACGAGTACAGAACCATGACAGGGACATAATCTCAGCCCATCCCTTCCGGCCGGATTGTGAAAGATGGCGGGATTTTGGTACGGATATCCCCTCGGCACACGCGGGGAACGTGGTAAGATACTGGCCACCCTGGGGGATTGCAGGACCAATGAGGCGGTGACGGGCACACCAGTCTTCCTAAAGGGGCACTAACTTCCGTCCAGATGCCAGCTGGAAAGAAACGCAGGAAGAGGCGTCGGTCCGAAGCCCTGCATACTCATGTTGGCCTAGTGGTTGGTCAGGATGCGGGGTTGCTCTATTCTGTACATCAATAAAGGCACGCAGGCGCGGTCGTGTTAGCTGGCGTCTCCATGACACCCTGCAAAGAACCCGCCTTTAGGCACATGAAAGGGCAGGTAGCCCGTCCGGTAGCCGACCCCCCCCCGCAGAAGGGAACAGCTCACAGTGATCTTACCCTTGAACCTAGCTATGGTTCGTACGAGGACTTTAGTGGCCAGGTTTCAAGACGCCATACTAGTGGGGCTTGTATTCAACGGCCGCATCGCAGTTCTCGATAGATATAATTACACACTTGCAGGTTTGCCCACCCATTGGGCCGTTCCACGTTGCCTGGAAAAGCCACGCATCTTCCGCATCTCCCTCACACGACACTTAACCCTGGTGCCTGCTTGGAAGGACCCTGTGCGGCAAAGAAGGCCGTGAGGTGCGCACTCCGCTCCTCGCAGGAGGTGTCCTCGACCTCGTCGCGCTTGATGGCCTTGAAGTTGTTGGCCGAGATGAGCTTCTTGATGTCGTCGAGATTGGTGGGGTCGGTGACGCGAAACACCTCGCCTGTCTCGGGCTCCCAGAAGTAGAGCTCTGCCGGCCTGGCATCCGCCGAGAGAAAGTAGAGCACCCCGCCCTCCCCGAGCTTCCTGCCCAGCAGCGGTGTCGGCTTGCCCAGGCCCAGGCCGACCACGGCGTGCGCGCTCGTCCCGTTCACGCTCCCCCACTCCTCGTCGCCGCCCATCTCCTGGTAGACATCGGTCCATCCATCCGGCATAGGTACCTTGGTCTTCTTCAGATCCAGCTCCAATCCCCACCAGAAGGCCATGGAAACGGGGCGAGGTGGCTTACCGTGCTTGCCGTGTTGGCGGCAGAGCCGGAGTCGGTGGCCATTGTCCGTAAGCCGGTGTTTTGTGCGTCGTCGGCAGGATGGAAGAGTGCTGGAATCAATCAAGGTTCGTTGGCACACACGGGTTTCCAGCGTCGTGGGGGGGAGTGACCAGCGCCATAAATACTGCAGCGAGCCAATGGCTTGCTGTTGACAATGAGGGGTCATGGGAACCGGCAACCCTAACTCACCCACCCCCCTTTTGCCCACCCATGCACACCAAACCGCGATCAGTACACGCGAAACATGTACCACAGGAGCCGATCATGTACCCCCCTTTCGGTACAGCGAATCCCGGACCCGGTGCCTTTCTGGCGGCGCTGAAAAGGACCGGCGCACCCCTTGCGACGCTTGGCTTTGCGCCGAGCAGCATATCCTCAACCGGGCTTTTGTTGGAAATAGCCCGGGAAATGGGCAGGTGTGGCTCGGTATGAAATTGCGTGGCTCAGGCCATACCAAGCCATTGTTGGCTGTAGGTGGCCTGGGCGCTTTAATGGGGGTCTTGGGCATCCCCCGAGAAGATCCTACTACGGAGCGTCAAGTCTACATAAGTCCCAAAACCCAAAATTCAATTCGCTTACCCCGCCGTCGCATTAACAAACCTCTACCTATCTTTACATTTAACGATTGTCCTATTTTACATGTAATAACCGAAACCTGATCGCTATTAGCAACATTACGCTATAACTCCCGAATTAAGCTTTATTCTATTAGATTATCCTTGATTATACCGATTAGCTTGTCGCTAACATTTTTTTTTAGGCGTACCTATCTTGCTAGTATACTAACAATTCAAATCGAATTTTACAATAGATAATTACAATAACGATTCTAATAATAATATCTCTTTTAATAATAGCTTTACTATCCCTATAAAATTTCAAGACTATATAGGTAATAAGTAGTAAATAGAATAGATTGTTAATAAGCTATAAGTAACCTACTTTAATAAAGTTTATAAGCTAATAGAAGCTATTATAGTAAGATACCTAGATTTAATTTTAAAAATCCTTCTTTATACTAATTAATTTCCTAGGACCTATATTAGCTCTTTATTCTACGTTAGATCTAGGTTAATAGAGAACTTAAGGACGCTCCCTTTAAGATCGATACCTAGCTACGTACTAAGTCCTTTACGCTCCTCCTCTTTACTAAGCCTATTAACGCTAAGACGCTCTATAAGCAATACGCTTTAACTAAGAGCAAGGGCCTAGCTAATTGTTGTTTTTAGCTAGATATTAAGTTTAGGAAAGGTATATATACTAACTGTCTTTACTCTAGTCGCGGTACTAAATGCTTGCTCCGTCTTAGTATATTTTCTAAATATTTCTAAATTGTTTCGTATTTATTAATAATTTCAGACTTTAAGATCTAAGAATCGAAGGAGAAACGGAAAGCTAAAGGGAAGCCGCCGCTCTTAATAAGTAGGATCTATTAGGTTATATTAATATAGGAGCTCGAGGTTTAGGCTACGATACTATAGGATTACCTTAGGGAGGCTATAGTAGAGGAGTATATATAACGCCAAGGTTAATAGGCCGGAATATTTAGTATTTTCAAAAGTTATATATTATTTTTAGGATTTGTTATAGGTATTTAGGACGATACCTAGACAAATAGAGTTATTATCCCGAAGTTTAGCTAAAAAGTAATATTTTATTTCCTTCTCCTTACCCCTTACCCCCTTTTTTTTTATTATCTTTAACTCTTTATTACTCTAGGATAGTACGCCTAAGTAAGGACCTTAAGCCCTTTCGAGACTTTATTTTATCTCGATACTCTTAGAAGGTTTCTATTAAGCAAATCCTCTAAGACTTAAAAGACATTTATTCCTTTTTAGTAAGCCGAACTTCGCTTTTCTAATAGCTCTAGTAGTTAGAGGTACTAATTAACTAA
>MU853404.1:389188-420060 GCA_033297235.1 Trichocladium antarcticum
ACCTACCTAACTAACGCCTAGCTCTATAAGTATCTTAAAGTATCTAGCTTTATTATATCTAAAAGAGGGGTAATAGTACTCCGTTAAAAAATTAGGATCTTTCGGTACTTAAAAGCTAGCGACGTAGCTAAACGTAAAGAAAAGGTACTTGTATTTATTAAGTTATTAACGACCTTATCTATCCTTTTCCTATAGCTTAGGTATTAGGTAGCTTAGTAGTATGTACACTAACTTAGCTAGATTAATATCCTATAGTATACAATTCGCTAGATCCTTATAGAAGAGTTCCTAAGAGAGGTCCAGGAACGATTAGATAGAGTCTAGGCAAAGAGAGGGGGTTTTACCC
Organism: Trichocladium antarcticum; assembly: GCA_033297235.1. Classification (NCBI taxonomy): domain Eukaryota; kingdom Fungi; phylum Ascomycota; class Sordariomycetes; order Sordariales; family Chaetomiaceae; genus Trichocladium; species Trichocladium antarcticum. The sequence goes on from MU853404.1 coordinate 389,535, forward strand.
TCCCTAGTCCGAATTACACCTAGTCTATCGACGCCTACTGCAAGCTTTAGCGCTTTGGCTTCGAGATCTATAGCAGCATCGACGTATACTCTCGCTATATTCCCTAGTACTATATTAGGATCTCTGCCCTTATAGAACGCTCGATCTTTACCTAGTACCTTAGGATTACTAAGGACTATAGGGTTATCCCTATAGTTGTTCGTTCCGACCGGGGGAAGGAGACGGTACTTACCGCGAGTATATATTATTAGCTCTCGATAGGGATAGAGAAACATTAGCAACTTCGACCTCGGCGAAGCTATAACGGCTATATTAAGTAGTATATACCTAGGGGTAAAGGACAGGCTAATCTCCTTGTTAATATTAATACCCTAGACCCTAACGTACCTCTATATAGACAGGAGAGGCTATTCCGGTTCAAGGACTACTAGGGCTATAGGAAGAGTACTAAGAACTAGCGAATCGAGTCCTAGTAGTATTATCTATATAAGGCTAGGATAAGCTTTTAGCGAGTAAGTTTTACCCTACCTTATCTAATTAAGGATAATTAAACCTAATTAAGGATAATCCATTTCGTTAACTAATACCTAGACCCTTTTTACTAACCTTGAAAAGACTAGCGTATAGAGTAATAAGTAGCTGTCGGACCGTATCGTACTACTTTTTACTTATATACCTTAGATCTATTAGGAAGTTACAACCTTTATAAACTAATAGAACTTATATACTATCCGTCGCTAATTAAACAGACTATATATTTATTCTAGAATCCTAACCTAGATATATTTCTCTCCTTAGGAAGGAGTTACTATAGATTGTAGTATCCTATTACTAATAGAACGTTAGGAGTTGCTAAACCGTTTAGCGGAGTTAGATAGGATCGACTTAGACAACTTCCTCCCTTATAACATTTTTAACCTCTATACGGATATTATATCGCGCTTTAAGGGAGATATCTAGCCCGATATATAAAGTCCCTTCCTTCCTTAATACCTCTTCCTCTAGAACGAGCTAAAGTAACATTAGGGTGTAAATACTAATCTAGTCCTATATACTCTAGAGCGTCCTACTAGAGGCTAGAAAGCTTTTGCTAGGAATATAGAAGCTTAGGGGGTAGATATTGTAGCAGCGATAGAACAATACAAGGGCCTTAAGTCCGACTATAAGGATAGAGCTATAGATAATAACAATAAGGCTAGTTAAGATAGAGAGGATGTAAATTTTAAAAGTAGAGATAATCTAGAGTTTCCTATCTAGCTTTATTATATAAAGGATCCTAATCTCTATTTTTAGGAATAATAACAACGAGTTACAATAGCGGGTCCAAGATATAACTAGTCCTTTACCTTTTTGCTTATTATAGATCGAGTAACCCTCTCCTTGTCTAAAGTTTCCTCGTTAGGCCCTTTAATCTCTTCCTTGTTAGGCTATTAGAACTCCTCCTTATTAGGCCCTTAGAACTCTTCCTTGTTACCTAATAAGGTATTATCTACTTCTTCCTTATTTTCCTGCTTAACTAGGGGTTTAGGGGAAGCAAAAGGGTTATAATCACTACTCTTTGTATCACTTGTCTTAGACTCCTCCTTAACCCCTCTCTCTTCTTTACTCTCTATCTTAGACTCCTCCTTAACCGCTCTCTCTATCTTATCCTTTTTCTCTACCTTAACTTTCTTAGATATAACACTAAAACCCTTTGCTACTTTCGAACCTGACTATGTCTTGGATCGGGGACGTTTAGCTAGCTTTATAGGAACTAGATCCTTACTCTCCTCCTTTTTAAGGTAGTAGAGTTTTTCCTTTAAAAGGTAGAGCGAGATCTAGTCGTTTATCTTTACCTTAGTCCTGTTTATCGTTGTAATAGCAAGGTCGTAAAATGTAACAGGCCTATTAGGGTTAAGACTTATTATCTCTATAACCTTCTTGTTCCTACTAGCTAAGAGTTTACCTATAAACCGAAACTTAGTAGGGTTAAACTTCCTCGCTTAATAAGTATAGTCGAGCAAATACTAAATAATGTACTTATAGTTAGAGAAGTTTTAATAGAGAGGTATCTAGACTAGGAGATAAGAGTTAATAGAGCTAACTTTAGTCTATCGACAGGTCTCCTACCCCCTAATAGTAATAAGGTCGATATTAGCTATAAAGACCTTAAGGGTAACGGAGATAAGAGAAGGAATAGGTTTAGGTAGTTAGCCGTTAGGTGTTAGCGTGTTTCGGTATATAAGTGCAATAGCACGCGCGTTGTTAAACCTAGTAAGGGCTTGCCTAGCTTAGAGGGGCTAAGAGGTAGTTATATTACAAGGTATAGGCTAGGTAGAGTCGACGCGACTACTAGGGGGGGGAGCTTCGGCAGAAGGTATAGCTTCGAGGGGAGGTATAGTCTTAGGGAGAGGTATAGTATTAGCGGAAGTAGCGGGATTTACGTTAGAAGGGGCTTAAGTCCTATTATCTAAGTTATCGTTAGAACTAAGAGATAGGAGAAGCTAGGCTTTGTATTTTCTACAAATTAGCGTAAACCTAGGAGAGTATAGTAGATAGTATCGTCTACTAGTAATAGGGTAAAAAGGGCCTAGTATACTAGAAAGCAAGACGTAAGGACGTCTGATCAAGCGTGATCGAACGTAATCAAGCTTAAGTAAATAATGATTTTAGGAAAGATATAAGAATAGAAAGGGCTGGAAACAGTTTAGTAGAGAAAAATTCATATAAGAGTAGAAACATCGAGAAGGAAAAACTTAGAAACGGATATCCTTAGCTTAGTAGATATAGCCTTTTATATTTCCTAATTCTTAGCTACGCTAAAAAAAATTAAAGTAGATAACTATAGTTTAGAATATAGGTTTTATAAAGAAAATATTAAAATAGCAAACGGGAAATAGTACTAAGTTTTTGTATTAGGTTCCTAGTATTACTATTAACATCCTCTATTAGACTTTATCTATTGTTTCCCTTACCTAGCTTAAAACTATAGATAAATACATTCTATTTCTACTATCTCTTTAGGGGGCTAGACTTCCGGCCTAATATAGCTAGAAGTTCCTTTTCCTTATATAAAGTAATCTTATCCTCTATAATCTATAGCTATTCCTATAGCTCTTGTTATAATATCTACTAACCTATTGACATTTTAAAACTAGGGTACTTTTTATAGTCGTTCTTAAGGCCTTCCTCCTTAATTGTTTTAACAATGTCTAGAGCTATTAGTAAAAGAAACATTTAGGAAACTTTTAAAAAACTAACCTTGACGGAACGAGCACGTATAGCCGGAACTAGAGTAGTAATAGTTAGTATAAGTACTATTTAGAAACGCTAGGCCTAAAGTATAGTAAGAGATAGCTAGCCTAGTACTATTGCTTAAGCTACATTACTAGCAAATGTTATAGGATAGGTTGTAAGTAGTAAAGAGGTAGGTTATAATAGCTATATATTGTATTTAGGTATCGACTTTCTAGGGTACGTTGCTCCAGACTATACCTTTTTGGATCTACTTTAGAATCTAGAGCTACTTAATATCCTAGAAAAATAATCAGTAAAAAGAATTTTTTTTAAAATCGAATCTAGGTGTCTTACACTATTAGTATTAATAATAGCGTAAGCTATATTTAAGCTATACTAGTAGAGTTTATTAACAATCTATACTATCCTAGTCTTATTGTTATTACAATCTTTAAAGTTACAAGGAGGGATAGGTAGCGTAACGCCCTTGAAGGTAAAGAACGATATTAGTTTCGGAGCTATAATTCCCTTCCGCTACAATTAAGAAACGAAAATAATTTTTTCTACGAGAATTAGGAATTAGATTGTTAGTCTTGTTACAAGGGTTGCAAGATAGGTACGCCTGAAAAAAATGTTAGCGACAAGCTAATTGGTATAATCAAGGATAATCTAACGGAATAAAGCTTAATGTAGGAGTTATAGCGCAATGTTACTAACAACGATCTGGTTTCTGTTATCGTATGTAAAATGGAACAATTATTAAAAACGGAAATAGGTAGGGGGTTTTAGGCACGGCGGGGTAAACCTAATGATAGGTTTTGGGTTTTGGGACTCATGTAGACTTGACGCTCCGTATCCTGCTTCTGGTTCTACTAAGATCTATCAATCTGACCAGCCAAGTGGAAGATTTACCACTTTGGCCAACAACAACCCATTTTTCACACTTATACGTGAGACTGTCTATTTTGTGGTATATCCAACAGCTTTTCAGCTCCCATGGCAGGCATCTTTGACTTTGGCGGCCGGAACCTCGTCGACTTATACAACGACGTCAACAGCAGGGACGATGTATGTGGCCACCCGCATCTTGGCTCCTCGCGACGCTCCAGAGTCCAGACCAAGCTCTATAAAGTGCTTGGGCCTGGCTAATCAACCAGAGAACACAAATGACAGGTTTTTGCCTACCTCGACCATGTCATCGCGAATGGCGCAAATCTCAACCCCGCCATTTCCCGCGAAACCAGGGCTGAGCTCCAGACCATCCGAACCCAAATCAGTCTTCTGAGGTGAGAAACACGAAGCCCGGGCAAGCTCATCCAGCTGACGACGGACGGCAATGCCGTCTCTTTGCAGCGTGACCAACGGGACCGAGTATGTTGGCGACCTCGCGACCACGCCGGGTCAGCATATCCGCCGTCGGGCGACGCTAGGGTGGCCAAGAGACGCCCCCTCCAAGTTCGAGGTGCTGGTCAACAACGGACACCGCGGGCGCAACCACCCGGAAAGCGCCGCCCTCGAGTACTGGAGTCCCTTTGACCTCCTGGGCCTATTCCTTTCCAAGATGGGGGGGGCTCCGAACCATGGCACCGCTACCGAGGCCAACTTCTATCTCCCCCTGGCCGCCGTATACGGTCGCTTCTGCATGTGGATCGGTCTCAACAAGCGGCCCGCCCTGACGACCGACGGTCCGGAAGACCGCAGGCAGGGGCAAGGGGTCGGTGATCCCTCGAGCTACTACCAAATCACATGGGACCCCTACTCGGGCCAGTTCTTTCTAGGAGCCGGCCTGGCTGGATATGTGTGGCCCCCCGGCCGTCGACCCGGCGGCACGGGCACGTGGAAGCCCGTGGTGAGGGAGCGGCGCTATAGTCTGTTGCTAGGCTTCCATAACTTTCCTGGCGGCTTCACCGAATGGACCGACAGCCCGACCAAGCGACACAGCCGCCGTGACACGCTGTTTGGGAACTGCGCCGAGACGTACGCCTACTTGGAGATGCTCGGGTGGGTTGCTCGGAACACTCTGCATTTCAACCCCTTTTTCCCCCAAGCAGCACCGTACCTACCCATACAATGGGTGTTGACAGCAGCTCTCTCTCACAGGCCTCATTACGACCTCGCCGCCAGAGAACGGATGCGAGGGATAGCTCTGCATCGCGACTTTGCACAGTTCCCACAGTACACAGCCGCCAACATCATGTTGTACAGAGACAGCCCTTGCATGAACTGCAAGCAGCTGCTCACCTGGGCCGGGCTGACCAACCCACGGGATTGGCACTTCTGCCCGCCGCGCCAACCGCGCCGCTAGCCGTTGGACCGGACTTGGCTACATGGACGGGGGGGTCTTGTTCTCTTTTTAAACTCTCTTCCTTTCTTGGTGTCACCGTGGTAGAGGTTAGGTTGGGGGGGATGGGTGGTCGCTGATGTTGGCGCTGTCGGACCCGATCCTCAGGCGCCCGTTATACATTCCCCCCTTGGAAACGCGAACGCGGCTGCTACAGGTTTGTCCCCTCCCTTAAGATTTGCCAGTATACATACACAAGCATTCTGTTGCGCGCGCAGAAACCGCCGTAAATTCACCGCAGAATCGGCCCCTTCCCCCCTTACGCCATATCCCACTCATGCGGCGCGTAGAACACGCTCCCTTCCGAGCCATTGACCACGGCGACCCGGCACAGCTCCTCCCTCGGCGCCCCCCCCGCCGCCCCCAAGCCGCGCACCATATGCCAGTACCGCCACGGCAGCGGCCGCAGCGGGATCATGCCGGCGTGCGCGTCCATGCCGAGACCGAAGAACCTGGTCAGGATCGGCGCGAAGCCCGTGAAGCGGCGCCGCGCGGGCGTCGCGCTGTGCAGCCGGAAGGGCCGCAGCGCCGGGTCGAAGGCGTCCGACACCACCCACCAGACCGAGTCGCCGCAGATGGTGGGGGGTGGGCCGGGCTGCGACGCGTTGGCGCGGTAGATGCTGGACAGGTCGACCCATGTCACGGGCCCGCCGAGGGCGTCGGTGACGTTGATGGTGCCGTTGAGGTTGGTGGAGGGGCCGGAGGGGCCGATGGTGAGGTCGAGGTCGACGGTGAGGTTGACGTTGGGGGTCATGTATTTGGTGTATGTTCTAAGGAAAGGGGGGGGGGGGCGCACGGCGGATCAGGCTTGTTTGTTGTTGCTGCGCGGCGCGCTGCGGCGGGTGGGCTTACTTACATGTGTGCGTGGGTGGGCGAGAGCTTGGTGATGCTGACCCGGACGGCGTCGGAGCTCACAATGTCTGCCGGCGGCGAGTTAACAAGCATACGGAGAACCACGGGACTGGACAGCCGGGAGGGGGGAGGTACGCACCAACGCCCAGCGGGAGATCGACCCGCACCTCGTCCAGGTACGGGCTGAACTGCAACACGAAATGGGAGGCGGGCGCCTCGCGGCCTGGTTCCTTCCGGGTCACGATGCCGGCGCTGAGTCGCGTGGAGCAGTCGTCGCCGCAGCACAGCGCAACCTCCTGGGCAAGGGTATGCGACTGCGGCGGAGGATCGTCGGGGGGGTCGACGACGCCGGGGCTGGTCCAGCGGCGGGGGACGAGCTGGGGGACGATCCAGCCCACTTCGATGTTCCGGAAGCCGGGCAGCTCCGGGTAGTCGGATTGGTGGAGGCTGATCCCGCACAGGTCATTGCTGAGGCCGAGCAGGGCCGCCACGGGAGCAGAAATGGCGAGAAGCGTGAGGAATGCGAAGGGACGGGAAGACATGGCGTTGGCTTGACAGCAGTGCCGTTGATTCTGGAGAGTAGAGGCTCGGTGAGTAGATGTAAAGGGTGAGGGCGTTGCAGAGTACTAGTAGGAGCGAGAGCTTGAAAGGTCTTCATGATCATAAAGCCACATGGAGCCATGCTGTCGAGATGAAGCCAGTCACAAAGCCCGCCGTGCAACCTTTGCCAGGGGCAACCAGAACAGACAGAAGGCCGCGGACAGCCACGCAGTGGAAGCACACACATCACTAAACACAAAAGGCACAAAGGGGATCAATCTCAGGTCGCTGATGCTGCGGATACCAGAAATTATATCATCTACGAAACCAACGCTCAGAACAGGTGCCATGTTGAATTGCCCATCTTCCCGAACACCACCCACCACCAACCCGCCAGACTCCCCAGACCGAGATCCGTGGACCTCCTCCACCTTTTCATCCTCCAACGACCCCCCACCTCCTGGTGCTGGGGTACCCACCTCGACCCTCCGCTGTGAAGCCGACCACACGACCCACTCAACGGCCTCGGCCTCGGCCTCGGCCGTCTTGGCCGCCTCCGCGGCAGGCAGCCCCCCCAGCCACACCTCCACACCACGCCCTCCCCCTCCCACCACCTCGACCGTGTCTATCGCCAGGAGCTTCCCGCCCCCCCGTAGTCAATCGCGTCCGCCGCTGGCGACGCCACCGTCGCTCTCGGCGCCGCTCAGATAGTCGGCAAAGACGCGCTCCTCAATGTCCATGTCCTTCCAGACCTTGCCCGTCTTCTTCTTGGCGGTGCGGCGGAAGAAGACGCGCTTGGCCCACTTCCAGGCCTCGACGCCGACGAAGAACAGGCCGGCCATGACGAAGACGATGCCCCACTCCCAGCTGATGCCCGTGTGCTTGAAGACGGCGTGGTTGATGACGGGGATGTAGAGGGTGGGGAAGAGCGAGACGAAGCCGAACATGATGGCCCAGAACAGGAAGCGGTTGCGCCAGACGTCCCAGAACCAGCCCATCAGCGGGCCGCCCTTGCGCTTGCTGGAGGAGCTCTCCTGCTCGTCGTACATGGCGAAGAAGGAGCGGCGCATGTCGACCAGCTCCCACGCCAGGAACAGCGCGAACCACGTCAGGCAGGCGAAGGTGGTGGCGCGCGCGCGGAACACCGTCTCGCACTCGCCGCTGTCGAAGCCGTGGTTGCAGTTCCGGCCCAGGTCCCCGCCGCCCCACGCATACACGCGCAGCACGAAGCTCGCCAGGCACAGCGCCGCGATCCACAGCCCATACACGACCATGTCGATCAGGAACTCGGCGGTGAAGATGCCCGTGCGCAGCGACTGCGGCGGCCGGCGCATGATGTCCGGCACGGCGGCCTCGAAGCCCAGGCCCATGTCCGGCAGGCCCGACGTGACCATGATGATCCACACGATCTCGACGGGCGCGAGCGGGAAGACGGACAGGCCGGACGCGTCCTTGAAGGCGAGCCCGATGAGCAGCGTGCCGGCCTGCGCAATGTTCTCGGCCAGCACGTGCAGCACAAACTTCTGGATGTTGTCGAAGATGCGGCGGCCCTCCTCGATGGCCGCGACGATGGACGCGAAGTTGTCGTCGGTGAGCACGATGTCGGACGCGTCCTTGGCCACGTCCGAGCCGGACTGGCCCATGGCGATGCCCACGTCGGCGCGGCGCAGCGAGGGGGAGTCGTTGACGCCGTCACCGGTCTGCAACGAGGGGTGGTCAGTTCACTGGCGTCGCCGCGATGGGGAAGAGAAGGGGGGGGGGGGGGGGGGGGACTCACCATGGCCACGAACCGGCCCCGGCGATGCAGCGCATCAATCATGCGGACCTTGGTGCTCGGCGCGCACCGCGCAATCACCAGCGGCAGCACCGGCAGCTGGTCCACCTCGTCGTCGCTCAGCGCATCAAACTGCGCCGCCGTCATGACCATCGCCCTGGCGACCTCGGCCCCGATGCGCTCCATGCGCTTCGGCAGGATGCCCACCTCGATCGCGATCGCCTTGGCCGTCTCGGGATGGTCGCCCGTCAGCATGTGCACCGAGATGCCGGCCTCGTGGCACTCGCGCACGGCGGGGGCCGACTCGGCCCGGGGCGGGTCGTACAACCCGATGAGGCCGCGGAAGGTCAGGTCGCGCTCAATCTCGTTGCGGTCTGTGTCCTCGTTGGCGATCTCGGTCTGGGTGTCCAGGGTGCGGCTGGCGAGCGCGAGCACGCGCAGGCCGAGGCCCGCAAAGACTTCCATGTTGCGGAGGATGTGGTGGCGGTAGTCGTCGGTCATTTCGATGGGGGTCTCCGAGTCGGACGTGGTGTAGTGGGTGCACACGCGGATGACGCGCTCGACGGCGCCCTTGGTGAAGGTCCACTGGGTGTCGGTGGGGTTGTGCTTCATGATGACGCTCATGCGCTTGACGTCGCTGTCGAAGGGGTACTCGGCGACTTCGGTCCACTGGGGGGTGGCGTCGCCCATGATGTCGAGCCGGTTCTTGCCGAAGCGGCTGGCGTAGACTTGGATGGCAATCTCGGTCGGGTCGCCGCGCGCGAACCAGGCGTCTTCCTTCTTGAACACGGTGGCGACGTTGGCGAGGGAGGCGACGGTGAGGAACTGTTCGAGTTGCGACTCGCCGTTGGCGAGCAGCGTCGCGGGGGCAACGACTGCGCCCTTGCCCGCATCGGCCTCCTCCTCCTTCTCGGACCCCGGCCGGAAGTTGATCTGGTGCGGCTCGCGCTCGTCGAAGCGGATGTCGCCCTTGGTCGGGTTGAAGGGCTCGCTCGAGGTCAGCTCCACGCTGTAGGTGCCGAGGCCGGGGATCCAGGCGCCGCGCGCCACCATCTTGCCCTGGGTGAGCGTGCCCGTCTTGTCGCTGCAGATGTCGGTCACGGCGCCGAGGGCCTCGAGGCTCTTGAGGTTGCGGACGATGACGTGGCGCTGCACCATGCGCTTGGTGCCCGCGGCCATGGTGATGGTCAGCACGACCACGAGGGAGGCGGGGATCATGGACAGGCCCGTGGCGACGGCGTAGATGATGACTTCCTGCGACGTGTGGAAGTTGTTGGCGGCGAGGACGATGATGGCGCAGATGACGGCGATGCCGAACAGGAGCATGGCCAGCTTGCTGAGCTTGCGCTGCAGCGGGGTGCCGACGTTGACGCCGAGGAAGCGGCCCATGACATCGCCCAGCGTGAGGGTGTAGGCTTCGAGGTAGCGGTGGGGGCCGGCGCGGCCGTCGGGCTTGCGCTTGACGGGCCGGACGCGGGAATCCTTCTGGTGCAGGGCCGAGGCAATGGCGCCGATCTCGGTGAAGGTGCCGGTCGCAAAGACGACACCCTTGGCACGGCCCTTGGTGACGGTCGAGCTGCTGTAGACGACATTGAGCCGGTCTCCGGGGCCGGTGGCGTCGTCAAAGGTGGCCTTCTCGCGCTTGCGGACCGGGAGCGACTCGCCCGTGAGCAGGGCCTCGTCCGTCTCAAAGTTCTTGGCCTCGATCAGCCTGTTCCCGTGTCAGCACAACAGAGGGCTCGGGAAACGGAGGACGCGGCGCAGCACCGGACGCTTTGCTGGGTTCGTACCTGATGTCGGCGGGGATGGTATCACCCATCTTCAGCTCCACCAAGTCACCGGGAACGACCTCGCCAGACGGCACGACCAGGGCCTCGCCGGCGCGGACGACATTGGCCGTCGGCGAGCTGAGCGAGCGCAGCGAGTCCATGGTCTTTTCGGCCGAGTACTCCTGGAAGAAACCAACGACGACGTTCAGGAAGATCACGGCGGCGACGACACCGCCTTCGATCCACGACCCGATGCCGAAGCTGACGGCCATGGCCAGGATGAGAACCTATTTCCCGCCAGTTGGTTAGCCCGTGCCCCCCGTGCAAACGCCAGCCGGGGCTGTCGAAGCGTACCATGGTCATGGCGTTCGCGATCTGCGCCAAAACGATCTTGAGCGGCTGCACGCCCTCCTCCTCGCCCAGGTCGTTCTGGCCATACTGCTCGAGGCGGGCCGTGGCTTCCTGGGTGCTCAGGCCCGAGAGGACGTCGGCCTCGAGCTCGGCGGCGAGCTGCTCGTGGGTCAGGGCATGGGCCGGGCGGCTCAGCGGCCGGTTCGACTGGCCCGAGACATGCTTATCGGGCGCTTCATTGGGATTGGGGGCCTCGCTCTTGGCCATCTTCTTGGGCGGGGGGGGGGGGGGGGAGGTCGGCGGGTTGGTGCGACGATGCAATGCAGATGTTCCCGATGTTCCAGTGCTGGACAAGAAAAAGTATGAGGCAGTAGCGAGGACAGGTCTTGTCCAGGACGCAGGACCGATGGATGAATGGCCGACGGTTCAGTTGCAGTTCGGACGGGGTAGCCCATATTTAGAAGGAGGTGGCGGGCCAGTCCCCGGAAAATCTACCTACGTGTATCCATCCATGTATGACCGCCGCCCAGAAGTCTCCAGTCCGCCCCTGGAACGCTAGATAACCACACAGCCGATCCAGGGACGCCCATTTGTTCGCCGTGTGAGGTCGATCCCGATGTGGATCGCTTGGCGTCTCGGCAGCCTTGGCGAGGTCGGATGCTCCGCGTCATATTTTCTCCCGCAGAAGCTTATTGCGCTGTGTTGTTCCGCGGCTGTTGCGTTTCCCGCCTGCGCGCCGCGGACGGTTGCGATTGACCGGTTGTCAAAGCATGGGCTCCTGCTCAATCGGCGAATTCAAGTGGCGGCCATGTCGTCATGTTTGCCGCGGGGCTTCGGGGGGCGGGGCATGCCAAGAGCACGGGGGTCGGCCAAGTCGATGCGAGCGCCTGACTCAGTGATCACTGCATGCAGCCTTGGCAGCCTTGGCAGCCCTAAAAGACCCACCCACGTGCTCCCGCAGGGTCGTCCGCATGCATTGGCGAAAACTTTTACTGCTTGTGTGGCTGGGATTGACGAATCAGCAAGGCAAGCACTGTACTGTACCGTCGGAATGATGCGGCTTGTCGAAAATCCGGGAAGAGGCGGGACCACACCGTCTTGGGGACGCAAACATGCACGATGATGAAGGAGAATCAATGGCAGGCAAAAGGGAATGCCCAATAACAGGATTGAACTGTTGACCTTCGCATACCACATACGGGTGGCCCGGTATTAGTACGACGCTCTAACCAGCTGAGCTAATCGGGCTTCTGGATGTTGAAGCTGGAGGGGATATGCCTGGGGATGGAGTTCGATCGCAGGGGCGGTCAGATTCAGTGGGGCTCCCTTGTTCTTGGGTTGCTTGGGCCGGGGCTAAAAGGCTCCAGCCGCATCTCGGCATTCGGTATTCTCTTCCAAAGCCAATGCTAGCCGGCAGTGCCTGCTTGCTGCTATTAGTATCTGTACCGTTTAGCCGAAACCCAACTTCGGCATCATTTCAAATCGAGTACAGATTCCATTAGGCTCTTGCTCTACGAGCTATTTATAGATCTGCTTCCTGCCCTGGTCCTAGGTACTTCCTGGCGGCATCCTGGCCAGCGGGACATCAATCCAGGGACCCTCCTGCCCTGACAAGACTTTTCATTCCGCTCTCCGCAGTCCACACTCACCCAAACCTCACTCCCCTTGAAACAGCCCCGGCAGAATAGCCGGCTACTGGAACACAGCCCGCTAGTCAGCCCAACCCCCAAATCATAAACACGCCCGAACAGAGAACAACAACCCAAAAACGACAAGACAAGCAGAACTGACTCACCGCACAAACCAGCATCCCCAGGACAACAGGAACTGCTGCTTGGGGGGGGTTGGATCGATTACGGTCTGGGCTGGCGTGCGGGAGATGGACCCCTGGATGCCGAGGGGGGTCCAGATCTTTGCTGGGCATTTGCACCTTTTACGAAGTTGACGAGAAGCTCATGGGTATCTGGGACATGGAGACGGCGATTCCCGCCCTTCACTGCCACTGTTGCTTTCCTCATGCAGTATTCAGGAGGCCGTCACTACAGCAGAACACAAAGTAAGTCCATCAACTACTACATCAACTTGTTCATGGCTACACCAGGCATTGATGCTTGTTTTTACCCCTGAATTCATCTAGAGCGCCGACTTTCCAACACCAAACCAGCGATGCCCACGGCCAAACACCTACCGTCTGGAAGCCAATGAGCAGTACCGCCTACTGTACCCTGTACGTACAGGCTACGCAGGTCTGTTCACCGCTAGTCGCTGGGCGAGGGCCGTCGAATGGGAAGCAGCGAGATCGGATATTCCGCCCTGTTGGGCCCCTGCCGACAGCGATTTGGGCTGAGATTGGAACAAAAGCACGGTTGTGCAGAGCATGTTCAACGCTGCCTGTTCAGATAGCAGTCTGTACAAAGCACAGCCCAGCACAACCTGCGCATGTCGAATACCCGTATTGTATTTGTCCGTTTCTTTGTGCATCCGAGTTTTGCCACGCTATGGGCTCCCATATCCGGCAGTACAGTGTACTGGTAATTCGTCCAGGGTTGAATAGGTGTCCCGCTGTCTAGCAAGTATCTGAACAGCAGAAAGGGACAAAGAGCCCCGGCGACAAGGACTCTGCGATATAAACCTCCGAGTCCAGCAACTCAACCAATCCAGCCCACCCACCACACCACCACCACCCACCACCACACCAACCATGGAACCCGACCGCGCCTTCACCCTCCGCCACCCCCTCCGCGCCGCCGCCAACCTCCTCTGGCCGGCCCCCGCCCCCGCCCCCGCCCCAAACCAACCGACCCAACCCCGCCCCAGCCCGCCCGCCTCCCTCCCGCAATTCCCCTCCCTCCCCCCCGAAACCCGCACCGCCATCTTCACCCTCGCCGCCCAGACCTGGCGGCGCCCCAGCAGCGCGCCGCAGCCCGCCCTCCACTTCAGCACCCTCGCGCGCAACAGCCCCGACCGCGCCGAGGAGAGCCAGGTGCTGCGCGGCGCGCGCGGCGCGCAAATCACCCGCGGCATGCGCCAGTACCGTGCGCGGTTCGTGACGCTCGCGCAGGATCGGGACGGGGACGGGGTCGCGCGGCGCGGCGCGGTGCTGCGTACCGTGGGCGAACTCGCGGCGGTGTGCCGCGCGGCGGCGCAGGCGGTGCGCGGGGTGGTGGCGGCGCGGCGGGGGAGGGAGGGGGACGGGGAAGGGGGGTTTGTGCTGGCGTCGCGGCGGGAGTGTGGGTTTCTGCGGCTGGTGGATATGGACCGGGATGTGCTGGTGTTGCGGGGCCCGGAGGAGACGGCGCAGAGAGAGTTTCCGTTCTTTGCGCGGTGGGTGGGCGGGGAGCCCGCCGGGGACAGGCAGGTGGTTGTTGTGGGCGGGAGTCTGACGCGGGGCCCGCGGCTGACGGATGTGTGTCCGGCGCTGGGGGCCCTGAGGCGTGTGGCGTTTGTGTATCGGAGGGAGCTGGACTTTGTCGGGCCGGCAAGGGTGCCGTATATTGATCGGCTGGGGCTGGCGCACGTGGGGGGCGACAACCTGCCGTGTCTCAGGGAGATCTACTTGCTGGATGAATCGGTTACGTTGAGGTCGGGCGTGCAGAAGCCACCGACGGGAACCCCGGGCTTCGCCGGGCATCGTTGCACGTTCTATGAAGTCGACGGGGAACGCGCGGACATCTGGAATATAAAAGCAGCGAGTCCCGTCCTTCGCGCGGCACAGGAACTGGGCAAGAGATATGCGGGTCACGTTCGTGTGAAAGCGCTCGCTTGTGTGCCGCGCTCGCGTTGAGACGGGAAGCTGTAGGGCACTCATAGGCCAGGGCTCTCCATACCCCCTCCATACCCCAGCGACCATAACATCATACATTATATCCTTGTTCAAGCATCTGATGCCATCAAAACGATGTGACCCCGACTAACAACGCTGCTTGATCCAGTCGGCCGTGTCACGCCAATCCAGCATCGCGGCGTAGTGGCGGTGGGGCCACCCGCGGGGCACGTAAGGGGGGAACACTAGCTCGAGGAAGCGGAGGTTGGCGAGGCAGCGGACGGGGATCATGTCTCGAAGAAGCTCTGACGCAAGAAGACGCTCGTATGGATAGTACTGTGTAGTGGTGGTGTCTGGCGTGGGCGGTTCGGGATCTTGCAAAGCCGTACATGACAGCTTTTGAGTCGCGGGAAGAGAGCGATAGTGGCCATGGCAAGCCGACCGATTTCGAGTGAATATCGATGCTCCGGTTCGACGTAGACCGACAGGGAAGCTGCGGCATCGTACCACTCGCGTAACATGGCTTGGGCTGCCGATCTGGCCGAGCTCAAGTCCAAGCAATGGCCGGGGCAGCTGTTTCTCGATGCGTTGCGCCATTGCGGGTAGCAGCGGACCTGTCGGTTGTATGGTGTGGCGGTTTTCTTTTGCTCTTTCGTGAGGGGAGAGAGAGAGACGAGTGGGTTGTTGGTTTGACAGTGCAATGGACATGTCCCATTTTTACCCAATAACATGGGGTCGCTGTTGAGGCCCGACCATCAGCCCTGAGACGACTTTCTTGTTCCGCAACCCTTCCCGCCACGCTACACCTTAACCCGCCACCCCTCGGCCACCTCTCCGGTCCTTCTCAGCCGCCGCACCTTGATTTCCCTCGCGGCAGCCATAAGGACCATCCCCAGCAGCAACGACGCCCCGGCAAACGCCTGCGCCCCGTAGTAGTTCCCCCCCGAAGCGGTGATGATGGCGCCCGCAATCGGCGGCCCCGCCAGCGTCGCAAAGCTCACAATCGTAAACACCATGCCCATCCTGACTCCGGCCTTGCGGAGGTCCGTCGTCAGGCTGCTGAGCGCGGCGGGGAACAAGCTCTGGACCCCGCCGGCGACAGAGCCGTAGAAGCAGCACCACACATAGAGGCCGGCCGTGTTCTTGACCGCCATCCAGCAGAACATGACAATCCACGCAATGGCCGCCGTGGGCACAAACACGTTGAACGGCCCGAACCGGTCGGCGAGGTGGTTGGGGATCAGTCGCCCGGGACCTCCGACGCCGTTCATGACGAGCAGCAGGTTCAGGCTGTCGGTGTAGCTCATGCCGATGACGTCCCGGCTGTACGACGCGATGTAGTAGAAGGCAAAGTACAGCCCGAGAAACATCTGTCCTGCCCGTCAGCGTCCAGCTCATCCAGGGGCAGAAAACGGAACGGGACTCAACACGAACCGAAAAGGTCCCCAGCGCATACAGCGTATACTCGCCCTCGGCGAACGCACTCCACTCGACCCATGGCCCGGTCGTCCTCGGCGGCACCCTCTGCCGCAGGAACAATAGCACCACCACAAACGTCGCAACCTGCACATAGCCAATGGCCCGCATCGCCGCCGGAAACCCCTGCGCCGGCGCCAGCTGCCGCACCATGCCCGGGAACACCAGCCCGCCCGTGGCACTGCCACACGCCGCCATCCCGATCGCCAGGTTGCGCTTCTTGCTGAAATACGTCGACAGCGTCGAGATGCACGGGCAGAACAGACACCCGTTCCCCAGCCCCACACAGATGCCCTGCGCCAGCAGCACCTGCCAGTACGTCGTGGCCACCGACGCCGTGAAGATGCCCACGACCTGGAACACGACGCCCAGCACCAGCACATGGCGGAAATACCCGGCGTCCGTGAGGCGCCCGGTCAGCGCGCCGATGAAGAACAGCAGAAAGATCTGGATCGAGCCGATCCACGAGATGTCCGACGGCGAGCGGCCCAGCACGGCCGTGTAGTGCGTCTGGAAGAGGCCAAACGAGTTGACGACGCCCCACGTGTTCATGACCACCAGATGCGTGCATGCCACTGCCGCACAAGAATCAATCAGCACGACCCCCCAACCCCCCAACCCCCCAAACATGAATCAAAACCAGAAAAAGAGAAAAAGAAAAGAATCAACTCACCCGCCACCCAAGCCTTGAACCCCCCATCCGGCGGCGGCCCGGGGTTCCAACTCTTCGCACTCGCCCTCGTGCCAACCCGGCTCAGAACCCTCGACACCACCCCGCCTCCCGCCGTCCACGGCACATCCACATCCCCCGTCCCCGCACTCTCACTCTCACTCGACAACCTCCCAGCTCCATCATCCCCGCCCTTCCCCCCTTTCTCCAGATCCGCCCCCTTCTCCGGCAAGGACAACGACAGCGACGACGACACGCCCGGCCCGTCCCGCGCAGCAGCCACATCCCCCTCTTCTTCGCGCCCAGACAGGGACAGGGGCAAGGACGCGTGCGGCGCCATGTTTGACGTTCCGGAGGCCGTGTGTAGTATGTATGTATGTATGTATGTATGTATGTGTCGCAAGGCAATGAACGCGAGCGGAGGTACGCAGTCCGTCCAATGTATGAGAAGACAGGGTAGCGATGCGGTCAGTTGGTGTCCTGCAACAGCAACAGCAACAGCAAAGCACGAGGGTAGACGCCAATTATAACAAAGTTCAAACAACAAACTGCGATGCGTCACAGCAAAAAAAATACTCAGCCAAGCAGACCGACCGCCGGCGGGCCTCGTGTCTCGGCCGTCGGATCTAGAGCGCAGAAGTCGTAAGCGCGGACGTCAAGGTTGCAGTCTAGTCGAGAGCCTGACCGGCCGAGTTCGTACTAGAGTCACCGACGAATGGAGTTGGGAAAATATGATGAAAAAAGATAAACCGCCTTGTAAGTTGTGGGGTCAAGCGGATCCCCCGTATCGACTCACCGTCTTGGCCCGGCAAGCCCAGATCCGCTCGCTATCCGCTCCCATGTTCGACTCCATCCACAAGACAAGGCATGAGCTAACTGCTGCAAGTACGTAAGTACCTACCTGTACATGCTGTTAGACATCGTCCGGAAAGTCGTTAAACCCGGTTCTCTAGTCGATATCGTTGGCTGTGGTCGTTCCGACTTGAACTGGCATCCATCTACCCGCGAGCCTTCTTGTAAAGGCTTAGCGGCCAATGTCTTCACGCCCTTGGAGGATGTGTTTTCCCGAAAACCGCGTGCGACGAGCTGCCAAGCATGGATGACAAACGGGGGTGGTTGATGGAAAGGAAACGGTACCCGTGGCGTTATTCCCGGGCAGATCACAAGAAAGGGGCTAGTCTGAATTTATGATCCGATATCGCAACCACTCGGCCCGGCCATTCCATGACACAACAGAGCCGAAAGGGGCGGGGCCGGAAGACAGCACGTGAACCTTAAAATCAACGACACACAGTTGCAGAATAATCGCTCTTGTATTAGCTGGCTTCCAAAATATCCCGACTCCTCATCGCCTCGACTCCCGAGTCCCCAGTACATGAATATGTGCGAAGATTAGGGGATAACATCCATGTACGGTTCAGCTCTCGCCGACATAACCGATGACTGCCGGCAACCCTGAGCTGAGAGCGACAGTTGGTCAAAAAGAAAACATGCAAATGGTATGGACATACTTGCGCCCAAAATCGGACAGGATGCGAATAGAGACCCCATATTAGCGGCCATCGAAATCTTCGAGGCCCCCAGCGTCTTGGCCACGGACAGCCCAGCGAAGAAGCCCCTTGGCCCTCGTCGATAACGACCCACCGGGTCGGCGGATCGTGATTTTGTTGGGAACTTTCGCCCGGCATGCAGCCGCTGTACAATCATCGTCTGCCCACGCGACGTGCAACTCATCGGCCCACCAGGCCTTCGTTTGGCCACCCGACGCAAGGGTAATATTGATGGCCGTCAGGTTCTCGAATGCCGGGGCGGTTGCCGAGTCCAGTGCCTGATGGCGGAGCGTGCAGTTCGATACCTCTGGGCAAGCCGCGACTTCGAACGTCTTGATTCCTTGGACAACTTCCTCAACACCATTCCATTGCAGGGCTGTGACGCCAAAGACGCAAGGTGCATCGACCGAGTCGCATCCCAGATTAATACCTTTGAATGCGAAACGGAAGCATGCGTTGCGACGCAATTGCGCAAGACCAATCTGTGCAACAGGCGAAGAGGAAGAATTGTGCTGCAGCATCTGGGAGCCGGATGAAGGTTCGTATTTTGACACCGATGAAGGAACAACGTGGAAGCCATTGGAAAAGAAAAAACGATGGTATGGGAATGGAACTGGCTGGGGCCCAATGCCGGCATTGTTCTCGACCGTAAGAGTCGAGATATCATCGAACTAAACCAGCGTTAGACCTTTTACTAAGAAAGAATGGATGAATGGGGAGAAATACTTTGAACACAACCGCGCCACGATCCCCTGCCGCACCACAGGCCGTCTCGGCTGGGGCGGAAGGCGAAACATCTGGTGCTATTTCATTCGAAACGATTGGTGTAACCTCAGTTGAAGTCAAGATTGTCGTCGTGTCAAAGGTCGAGCTGATCGGTGTTTCCACTGTGGGAGTGGGCAAAACATCGGAAGTGAGCTCAGGAGCGTTGCTGGTGGGGAACACTGTCGGAGCTGAAGCCGTGTCATTCACAGGGGTCGTTGTCGGGCCAATAATGACAGGGGCAGCGGTGTTGTTAAGAGAAACTGTGAACACCGAGGAAGTCACCGTCGTTTTGGTAACGGTATTGATGATTGAGTCGCCACTGAGTCCCGTAGTGTTGTCGGCTGTTGTGCTGGTTGGAGGTAAAACGCCCGACGAGAGGTTGGCTGTCGGGGTTACGAGAGTTGCATTGAAATTTAAGCTAGCGGATGTACTGGTGCCCGGGGGTACCGTTGCATTCGTAGCGTTGAACCATGGAAAAAACGTACTGATGGTTGGCAATGTTGACGAGCCCGTGGCGATGACAAATGTAGAAGTCTCAATGTCGGTTGATGTTGCAGTCGAAAAAACGTCTGCCGAGCCAGCTGCAGTGATATGGCTGGGAACGACGGCTGAACCGACACCGTTGGAAAATACGACCGTCGGGTTGCCAACCACGGTGGTATTCGCGATAGTTGTGAGCTGGCTCGCAGAAGAGACAAGAGTTTGACTGCCTAAAACATCAACAGCGGTGGAGCTTTCGACCGATGAGGATCGACTGATGAGCGAGATGGTGGGTAGAGTCACAGTTGTGTTTAAGAATGTTGGTGCTGTCAAGTCCTGACTGGAAGACGGGGAAATCAGACTCGATGTGAGTGTGTCTGATGCAACAGCACTTGCATTCGAGGCCGCTAGGGAAGTTGTGCAGTCAATTTCGGATTCAGTGATGATTGGTCCAATGGTAGACAACGAAAACAACGGGGTGGTGCCAGCTGATGTGGCAGAGACCGTTGCGAGTTGAGAGAACGGTAGGTTCGTGTCTGTGTAGGAAATGGTATCTGTTGATAGGCCGAAGGGGTTTCCGTATTCGGATGCTGGATTTCCGTAACCAGTATCTGATCTTGAGAAAACATAACCGCCAAATGTACTGGTCGAAAAGGCTGATGTGCCATCAGTGGAGGCTTGCGCGAAACCGGAAGCCGTCGACAACAGGCCCGAACTGTTACCCGATATGCACGAGCTAGACTGCGCGGTGGCTTCAGCGCCCAGAAGCGACGAAGAGAATGAAAATGAGGCGGGTGGCCAGATAGTGATAACCACTGGTGTTTGGCTTGGCGATACCGCCCATGAACTTGATGCAGGCAAGCTGGTTGGAAAGGGGAGGTTTGTGGTGTATGTAAAAACAGCAGAGACGTGTCCATAAGAGTCGGGGACCGTGAAAGTTGCAACCACTGGCGTGACCAACAAGGTCGACATCGAGGGGTCAGAGCTAGCGGAAACAGTGAGCTGCGTGGTGAACTCAACAACGGTGGAGGAACCAGGCCCGATGGCAACAGTCTCGTTGAGTGTGACTTCAGACGTTGGCACATCTATTCCGTAAGGCAAATCGCTGGACGTCGTGGATGCCGGAACCGTGACAGTAACGACGGATGCTGGATTTGACGAACCAGCAGCATCGACGGTGCTGGACTCAAAACTGCCTGTTTCGCCCGGCGTGTAGGTAATGGTGATGGGAGTTCCAGAGGCGTCGCTTGGAGTCACTGACAAGGTAAATGGCTCGTTGTCGCTTGAGGAACCAACAGGTCCGTACCCAATGGTGACGGGTTCTAGTGCCGTCGAGTCAGTTGCTTGACTTGGAGCAAAGTCTGACCAGGATGGCCTAGAACTGCTTCCATACGCATCAACGGTGCTGGTTGATGGCTGCAAAGTGTAGGTGACGGTGTATGAAGACACGCCAGATGCCGACAACCCAGGTATGGTGTACGTAAGAGTGACAATGGATGGGTCTGCATTGCTGGATGTAGTGAACCAGCAGTTGCTTGGTGATGATGGAGTCGCCGTCAGTGTCATCCCAGGGTCAGTGAACGTGACCACGTCCGGGCAGTCATCACTTGAGCCAGACAAGCTGGTCACCAATGACAAGGTGAGCGTGATGACATCAGTTTGCATAGATGAAGCGCTTTGGGAGGCGACAGAGTAAGCGGCAACTGGAGCAGACGACGAATCTGAACTCGAGATTCCAGAAGCTCCCACAGGGTTTGTCGGGAAGGCAGTGGCATAGGGAGCGTCGAGCTCACTAATGGTAACTGTGATAGGCTGCCACGAACCACTAGCGATCGACTCGCTTGTACCGGTTGGGGAATTCCGCGGAGGCAGAGGGGTGACTGTAATTGTTCCAGTAAAGGGCTCTGGGAAGCCCTGCTCAGGAGACAGTGTGTATGTAATGGTGCATGCGGAGTGCGGATCAGACCCTTGGAAGTCCGAGCTGATTGTATGACCAGGAGGCGACACAGGAATGGTGATTGTCGGTGTGCTTTCGCTAGACCAACTGAGCGCGGTGTTAGTCGTTGTGTCTGAGGCCGGGTGAGTGGAAATGGTGGCGGTGAGCATCGAGCCAACATCGCTGTAAGAGGGTTCGGGGACTGTGACAGTCAGGGTAGATTCAAGGAGCCTCGAGGCGGAAGAGGCGGTGGCCAGCGCAACTGACTCAGAGCCGAAGATCCCATCGTCGGGCTCACAAGCAGTGGTCGAAGAAGCCGGAACAGTTACCGTAAAGACCGGGATAGCAGGTAACTCTGTTTTTGTGACTGTGATCGGAACGGTACTCCCAGAGGTGCTCTGAGAGAGCCAGCTTTCCGTCTCTGAAGACGCACAGGTTGAAGAGCCAAAGCCAGAGTCATTGCTTTGGCCGGAGGGAGAACCCGGAAATCCAGAGCTTGGAGACACAGAAAGAGCACTGCCACTGCTGAACGACGAGCCAGTAGTATCAGCAGTGATTGTGAGTGTTGGGACCACCGGAGCGGGAGCAGACTCAGTGGCGACGGCGATTGACTGATCGCCCGTGCTCGAGCATGTGGACTGGCCGATGTCATCACTACGAGACGAGTTAGTACCGTGGCTCTTTTGATTGTAGAGTGCGAGATTCCGGATCGAGAGGACAATGCTTACAGGGGTGGAATGGCCGCGGCCGAGGCCAACCAGATTAGGGCCACAAGGGCCCCAAGAGACGCGTTCAGCCGCATCCTTGGTATCGCTCGAATCAACACGAGAGATTCTTCTGGTCAACAATGCTGGCAGCTTGTTGGGGACTCGAATCAAGATAGTTGGAGGGAGAGGACGCCCAAACAAGAACAAACTTCAAAGGAGTGACTAGAACCAGTACCGTGCCGAAGATGGTGGAGGATGAGAGACGATGAGGGACAGCGACGTTTACGGGAGTAGAAAAGAATTGTTGGCGGGGGAAAGTTCCGGGTTCTGGGCATTTCCATGATGGAAGAAACAGCAATGGGAAGGAGCAACCAGAGTCCCAGTAAATCGAACTCTCTTGGGTCGTGCCATGAGACGTCAGCAGGCCGACAACGAGGGAAGGACCGGTTTATAACAGAAGTCGCGGGAGACCCATGGTGGAGAAACCGTGAGTATGTTGTCAGGTTCGAAGAGAGAGGTGCCTGGGGATTTACCTGGTTATACCTGGGATAGCCAGCGAGGCTCCAGATAGACTCATGCCTATCCTGAGCCCTTTTAAATACGTGGTTGGATGTGGCCGAGAGCCATCCTGAGCATGATGCAGCTGTTTTGTAAGTTGACGCGAGCTAGTCATGACGGAGTGATTTCAAGAGTGTTCCGCGCGCTGTTGCTCCTTCTTTCGACTGAGTGGCCAGAACAAATTGGAAGCTGCTGCAATTCGGCTGAGGCACTGGAAGGCTGCCAGTGGCCAAGCCTGCCAATATTGCTAATGCCATTTTGACGAAAGCCGCTTCAGAAAGGGGTAAGGACAGGCATTGCCCATGGTGAGCAAGGTGCCTTCCCAAAAGCTAGGTACACTTCCATGCGGCCGAAAACCTGTTGGGGCCAGGAGCCGGATTGTCGGTTGATAATGGGAAGAACCATATCTTCCTCGTCTGCTCCTGCAATTTCCCACGCGAAATGCTTGAGCTGGTACGATGGGATGCATGGCTGAAGCTTAGGAAAGAATGATTCCTTTCCCGTAAGTGTGGAATGGGTTCTCTGTATCAGGCCCATCTGTGTGTAAACTTGAAGTGAGCGATAGACTTGGGGGGGGACAGCACAAATAGACAAATACCAAACTACGAAGCCATGCCAGGATCAGCTCAAACTGGATCATCATGGTACACAGGCCCTCCAGCATCGCGCTCAGCTGCCGGGTCCCCTGGGCCGACTGGTCGGCCAACTCGTATCCGCGCCCTGTCCTCCATCTTAGCCACCCACATGGCCGCGCCAGCAGTGCTGGTCAGCAGAAAGAAGAAGCTCAGGATCGGAACGAGCTCCAGGATCATGGCGACAGTCCCAAACCATAGGTACTCCCACCGCCTGAGTCGGATATCTCTCTTGGCTTCCTTCTTGGTCAGGCCCCTGAGCTTGAACCATCTGTGATGTGACAGCCGCCCAAGGCGGGAACCGGTAATCATGATGAAGGCGGGGATGCCGATGTATGGCACCAAGTTAAGTGGCAGGCAGACGATGAGCTCCACGATCTGAAGCATACTCCACGGTTGGTATTCGGCGCGGGTGGTCGGTTTGCCTAACATTCGCACAGCGTTCGGGGCTTCGAAAAAGAGGACGCGTTGCGGCGCGATGAGCTCGACGAGGCCATGTTGGATCAGCGTTGCCTGGGCGCAACCTGTGAGCAGGCAAGCAAGTAGAGAAAGCATGGAGGAGACCGCCTTACATCAAATATATCCACCCTACACTCGTCGACAAAGAAGCCCTCGAATAGACCCTGGATGATGACCAGCCCCTCGCCGAGCACCAGGACTGTCGTGTTGAGAACCGCGCCCGCATGGCCTTGGAAGATGAGCAGGAAGAGATACTGGGGGAGAAAGGTAAAGGTGAAGAGCAAGAAGTAGACCAGAAACGAAATGACGGATAAGGGAAGCAGACGGCCGACGAAAAGCGGGTAGAACTCGGGATGGCGTAGGAAGTACCAGATGCCGCGGATCGGGTAGGCGGCGGCGATTAGCGCGCGGACGGTGTAATCGCGTAAACCACGGACCGGGCGGAGCACAGCTGCAAAGAAGGGCAAGCCGTTATTCGGCATCGCTTGCGGAGAAGGCATGGCGTATTGGTCGCGTCGCGTCGACGGCGATGCGATTCGAGGCGGTGGGATTGTCACGGTTGTTGGAGGCGGGGCGCTGGGAAGACGCGCTGCAACCACTGCTCCGCAGGCTGCGTCATCATATTACACTTTAACTCGAGGTACAAGGGTTAGGGGTTTCAAATCCAAGACAGCTGCTTGGATCTTGGCAGGCTGGCACTGGCACCACCACACGATTGTCTCGAAATCTTCAATGCTAGCTAGGTGGTAAACAACTGGTGTGCATTCCCCTGACATCGAAATCGACCTGACCCCAATCCCGACATTGCAGGAGTCGAGTGACGGCAGAAAATAATACTGTTGGGCCACGGACAAGAGATTATCTACCACAGTAAAATACCAGCACCAAAGCGTGAGGGCTCAGGGGCAAAAAGAGGATTTCCCTGAACATGTTAATCTCGGATACCGGGAGTCGAACCCGGGGCTGTTGAGAGAACAGTCACTTCTGGGAAGTGAGAGTCAACGATGTTACCGCTACACCATACCCGATTTACACCGTGTGTGGTTTCCGACAGGGATTGCTGAGATGCAGCTTCGGGAGTTTGACTCTTGTTGTGAGCAGTTTTGTGCTGCGGGCTGCCAAGAACTCCGAGTCGGAAACCCTAACTTCTAAGATCCCCGCCGCCCCGCCTTTTTCCCCACCTTCCCACTGGCAACTCGACCCCCAACGACCCTTCAACACGCGCAAACCATTCCATCCGTCCACCCACCATGAACGTAACATGCCAATGCGGCGCCATCGCGCTCACAACCCCCACCCCGGCCCCGCTTGCCCTTTACCACTGCCATTGCACCGAGTGCCGCAAGCAGTCCGGGTCCGCGTACGGCACGAGCGCCGTCTTCCCCGCGGCGGGGCTCTTCCCGCTCTCTCCGGACCTGTCCGCGAAGCTGGGCATGTGGACGCGCGCAGCCAACGCGGGCTGCACGATGGACTGCTATTTTTGTAGGGTCTGCGGGGTGCGCGTCATGCATCGCGTCCGGGAGGCGGACGGGACGGAGAGGGAGACGGTGGTTGTGAAGGGGGGTTTGGTGGAGGGTCTGAGGTGGGAGGGAGCAGCGCATATTTATGTGCGGAGTGCGGTTGTGGAGGTGCCGGTGGGGGTGGAGAGGTGGGAGGGGGCGCGGGGTGAGGTCGGGGGGGGAGAAGGGGTTGGTGGAGAAAAGAAAGGCGAGGGGGAGGATGGGGAAGGGGGTGACAAGGAGGACAGGGCGCGGGCGAGCCCTGTTTGTTTGATGAAGTTTTGTGTCGCACTGACAGAAGGCTTGGCGGAGGGCAGGGGGCAAGTTCGAATAGATAGAAAGGGATAATCCATTCAGAGAAAGAGAAGTGCTCTGATAGAGCCTATATATATATAAGAAGAGTGCACGTAAGCTTTGTACTAGAGGTACCAAGTTCCACTATACTAAGGCGCTAAGCCCTACATCACGATATACCCCCTAGTTACGAAACGCTAGTAAGTACCTGCTTATACAAGTTAAATCCAACCAGTTGATATACCTATAGCGCGCTATAGTGCCGTTTTATAGTACTAAATAAGCTACCTATTAAACCTAGTAGCGTAGTGTTAATAGTTACTACAGTAACGGCCCTACGCTATAAGCTCCTTCCTAGAAGGTATACCTAGCCCTACTTTTCTTCTAGTAGCTATAGTAACTATTTTCCTCTAATCGTTAGCGACCTTCTCGATCGCCTCTTTTCTCTTAATAATATAAAAAATCGCTATAGCTTCTAGGGCTACTAATTCTCCGCGCTCTTTAGCGTACCCTAGTCGCTCGGCTTCGGCTCGCCGCCGCCGCCGCTAGGTTCGCGCCGCCTCCTGTCGCGTAGCTCGCGCTACCGCCGCCCTTAGTACTATTTCGGTAGTCGCTAAGCCCGTCGTTTCTAACGACGAAAACAACGATACTATTATAGTGTCTGATTCTCCCGCTGCTATACCTAGCACTGCTATTATAGATACTAAGCTAGGTTCTCCTACGCCTTGCGCCTCCTCCCTAGCCTTATTAGTCTCTTAGGAGTCTTTATCGTCGTTAGATATCGTAGCTTTAGCTATACCTACTTTAGTTTGCGCTTTAGCGCCTACTATTATTACTCCTAGCTCTACGTTTATTAATCCGTTTCTCTTTATATATACTCTTAGCTAACTCTTATCTAGTAGAAGAGTACCTATTAAGGCTAATATATATACGGTTCTATATACTAGGTACGTCGCCTTGGCGATGTCTGGACGCTCTTTTAGGGAGTGTTTTAACGTTATTAGGTATAGTACTTGGTGCTACCGCTATACCTATAGGTACAAGTATAAGTAGCTATAAGTTCTCTATAATCTAGATTTTTAAGTTACGTCGACTAACTAAGTTAGTTAGTAGGCTTCCTTCCGTTATACTATAGGTATAGCGCCTTCTCCGCTCCTTTACTAAGGGATAGCTATAGTCGGTTAGTTCCGCTTACTATATATATATATATTAACGATATAGCTAACTATATCGCGTAGTAAATTGCTAATAATCGCGCTACCGTCTACGTCGCTACGCTCGTAGCGTAAGAGAATAGGGAGGTGCTAGGTAGGATAGCTATAAGTACTAGGGAGATCGCGCTCCGCAAGCGCGTTTTCGATAGTATCGCGAACGCTCGTCGCGACCTTATAGTTCTAGCGTAGTCGATCTTTCCTAGCCTATAAGGGGAATAGGAGCTTTCTATTAGCGCTAGGGTGTTTAGCGCCATCGTACGCTAGGGTTTAATTGATGATTTTCTAAGTATCTACTAAGTACCTTACATCTTACAAGTTCAATAGTAATCTAAAGTGCTCGAACTTTTAACGACTAAGCTACTTAGTAAGACTATCTGCTAGTATTAAACCTATAGGTAGATACACTACCTTGAACGACCCTTTACTATACTCTTAGCGTAGCTAGAGGTTATAGATATCTATATAACGTAGACAAGTACTAATACGCTCTTTCTTGCCTATAACTAGCTAAATAGTCTGCTAATTGTTATAGAAAACCCTCTAGGGCTTACCTAGATCTAACTCGATGTCCTAAAACAAGCGCTTAAGCGCTATTGTCTCGCGCCTAAGCGTCGATAGTACTAAGAGCTTAGCCTCTATAGACAAAGTCGTTATAGTATCTTAACGCGTAGCCTTCTAGTTGATTAGGCTGCTAAATAGAGAGATGATATATCCCTGTATTAAGCGCTATATCTCCGTGTCGTCGCTGTACAAGGAGTCTCCTGTAGCGACGAGTATCTAAGTACCAGGGGCTTACGCCCTGCTGTACTTAATATAGACGAACCGGGTGCTATATAGATACTAAATGACGCGCTTAGCCGCGTTAGTATACTCGGGGCTAGGATTAGTAAGAAACTAAGATAGCTTTAAAGCCGCGAAGGCTACGTCCGGCCGGGTTATAATTGCTAAATATAGGATTAAGCTAACAAGCTCCTAATACTCCTTGATTTGCGTAGGCGTCGCCTCTCTAGCGAATAACCTAAGCTCCTCAGAGAGTATAGGAGTACTAGGAAAGCTCGTGCTATCGGCTAAACTATACTTCTTTATAATCTTCTTAATATACTAATCGTAATAAAGCTAGACTTTGCCCTTAGTACAATCCCAAAGCATATAAATACCTAGAAACTACTTAATCTCGCCCTGCTTATATACGTTGTACCTCGCCTTAATACTATCAATAATACGTTAAGCGAAGTGCGTATCCTTAGGGCGGTTAAACACTAGAAAGTCGTTGATGTAGAACATTACTATTACGCGCCGCTCTTTATCGAAAAAGAGGTATAGCTCCTTACCTAAGGCCGTTATCCTAAGCTCGCCTAGTGTCACGGGTCTAGCCGTGACATATAGCCGTATGGCCATTGTGGAGCGGTTGTGCGATGTAGGGCCTGTAGAGCCTGCAGCGCGTATGTGGAGCCCGCTACAGGGCATATCCCCGGCGGGCTACACCTACTATCTTAAGTTCCTTGTACAACTACATCGAATATATACGTACCCTAACATTGGGCATTTACCACCTGTGATAGTTGGTTGTACCTTCTGTTTGTATACGTAGACCTTCGTCGATTGATTACGACGAATTTACGTTACGCGAGCCAACCGAAATCACAATTCGACTACCCTAAACCTAAGAAACCGACAAGATAGTTAGTCCCGAAACAATAAGATAGTCCGATACCTAAGCCTAAGAACCCGAACCTAAGAAACCGAACCCCTGAACCTAAGAAACCGAACCCCCGAACCTAAGAACCTAAACCTAAGAAACCTAAACAGAGAAGATAACAAGTACTATAGACGTTAACGTAAGCTCTATAGCCTAAGTACCTATTCCTATTAAGGATATACGTAGCAAGGCCGCTATAGCCCTAAAAGAAGAGGTACACCCGAAACTAAAGGGTTATTTCGAAGGATATTATAGGCTGTTTATAGGTAATAACCTCCTACTTAAAGCGCTTAAGAGAGCTAGAAAGGACAATATAATAGAGAGGATAATAGTAAACCTTGCCGAATATATCCTTAGGGGCGCGACCGAGGAAATCTAGAGATAGATAGTTAGGGCGGACAAGGTAAACGAAAAGGCTATAGTACTATAAGTAGAGAATAACGTTTTAATAAGGCTAATCGAGTCTGGGAAGCTAGGCGGCGGCGGCGGCGCTAGGGAGGGTAGTATACTATACGCCTCTACGTTCTCGGGCTCCAAGCGGGACTTAGCGAAGCGAACTATACAATTCAGAATGTAGAAAACGCTAATTACGGCGCGATAGGCTATATAGCCGCTAGAATACGCGACTAAGAAAGCGAAGATCCTTTACGTAGCTTCGCTACTAGAGGGAATTGTAGCTATAGGAATTAGCAACTATATCGATACTATTGTTACAAATCCAGGCGATAAGCAAGCCTAGGTATAGACAACTACTAACAAGTTCATTAAGTTCCTTTCTAAGAAGTACGTAACGATAGATCTAGTAGCCGACGCTAAGAACAAGCTACGTAAAATAGCGTAGAAGGACAAGTACGTAAAGTTTATAGACTTTATTATAGAGTTCTCGAACCTTTATAACCTAAGTAACTAGGATAACGCTACCTATATACGCGCGCTAAGAGAGAAGCTTTCGAAGCCGATATAGGACCTAATCCTACTATAGACGAACCTCCTAGCCTAGGATAACTTCTAGGGATAGGTTACTATAGCCTAAGCCTAGGCTAATAACCTTAAAATAGAGGAATACTTAAAGAAGGCTAACGAGCCGAACTACTATAACGGCTATAATACTAAGAAGGAAGGTAAGGACCTGAACGCTATAGACGTTAACTAGGTAACTACTACTAAGGATAAGGCGACTATATTACGACTCTCTAACTTAGAGAGGGAGCAGTATATAGCTATAGGTCTCTGTTTCCTCTATAGTATAAGGGGCTATATCGTAGCGAAATGCATAGAGAAAGGCAAGCAAGCCTAGAACAACCTAGGCGCTAGAGGTAGAGGGTAGCAGGGCGGCTGTAGCAACTATAGTAGATTTGGCAACAACAGCGGATTCGGTAACAATAGCGGATTTAGTAATAACGGCGGATTTGGTAATAATAGCGGATTCAGTAACAATAGCAGCCTAAACTAGAATAACAATAGCGGCCCGAACTAGAATAACAATAACGGCGGATTCGGAGGCGGCGGAGGCTACGGCGGCGGCAGATACCTATATCGATAGAACAATAACAACTAGAACTTTAGTAATAACAACTAGAACTTCGGTAACAACGGCAGAGGTAGCTACGGCACGTACTACGTATAATTTATAGACTAAGGCTACGTTCTAGGAGAAGTCGGTTACGACGATGCTAAGCACTACGAACCTAAATAGAGTATAGAAGACCTAGAACAGTAACAACAGTACTAGGGAAATACCTAGCCTCTATACGAAGACGCGTATAGGGGTATAGAGGCTATTATAGGGGAGGTAGTAGCGATTTAGTTATTAGCGCTATCGGTCAGATAGCTAATTTAATCCTATTATCCTCCTATATTATAATAAGCAAGCGTAAGATAGTATATATAGCGCTTGTAGATTCAGGCTATATAGGTCTCGCCTTTATAGACTTTAGTTTCGCGGTACGTAACGATATACCGCTAAGTAGACTAGAAACGA
>MU853404.1:420070-452202 GCA_033297235.1 Trichocladium antarcticum
CTAGAACTAAGGATCGGCTAGTATAGGGAGAAGCTTCGGTTCTTTATTACTATACTAGCGAAAGACAATCCGATTATTCTAGGCCTCCTATAGCTAAGAAGATATAACCTAATAATTAACTAGGCGGACCTGAAGCTTACGTTTAGGGAGTATTACTAAGAGTAACGTTACTTACTAGAATATATAACCAAGCTAACGGTACTATAAGCAAAGCCTATAACTATAGAACCTATAACCGCGGAACCTATAACTATAAAAAATATAGCGAAATACTAAGCATTAGTTAAGGAAGTCCTGGATAAGGGAGAACTAGAGGATAGAGAGTATAACTAGGGTCTAGAGAACCCGCTAAAGAAGAGGAAGAGGAGGTTATCCCTATTGCAATGCTATTAAAGAGCGCTTAAGAACGGACCGCGGTAGACCTTATCCCTACTAGGATCGAGAGCGGTAGTTATTCCGAATAAGCTTATAAGGAGGCTATAACTAGCGAAGAAGGTGAATAGGCGTAGGTACCTATAGGCGCTGCTACTACCGAAACGACTCCCGAAGCTACTACTATATAATAAGGCGATTAATAAAAACAACATTAAGATACTAAACGCGCTAAACTTTATACTTTTCTACCGCTAGAAGGGCGTAACGGTAATACGTATAACGGTCGACTAACTAGAATAAGCAATACTAAACGAGAAGAAGGATAAGGAGAGGGCCGCGCTCTACGCTCTACTAAACAACTTTTACAAGCGGATATTAAACCACGAAGGCTCGCCGGAGGACTATACTTTGGTACTCCTAGAACGGCACTACGAGTTCGTAAACGCCCTCTAGAGCGACGTAGAGACAATTTATAGGATTATAGAGGAGGATACTTGGAAATTCTTCGAGAAGAGTAACAAACCCTAGCTAACGGCAACGGATATCTTGAAACGCCTACTAGTAGAGTATCGCAATACGTTCGAGACTTTTCTTCCCTAGGAGGCGGATACGCTACTACCGTATAGATTATACGACTATAAAATCGAGCTAATACTAGGAAGTAAGCTACCGTTCTTAAGGAATAGACTATTCTTACTAATAGAACTATACGTAGTTAAGCGCTAGCTAGATAACCACCTAACGAAAGGCTTTATCCGACTATTAAAATTAAGCACAGGAGCGCCTCTACTACTTGCCTAGAAGCTAGAAGGAGGAGTATAGATTTACACTAACTTCTAAAGTCTAAATAACGTTTTAATAAAGAGTCGATATCTAATACTACTAATCAAGGAGACACTCGATTCTATCTATAGAGCGCGGATCTTTATAAAGCTAGATATTATCGCAGCGTTCAATAGAGTCCGAGTAGCGGAAGGCTACGAATAGTTAATAGCGTTCGTAATACGATTCGGCCTCTACAAATCGCTAGTTACACCGTTCGGGCTATAGGGAGCACCCGCTACGTTTCAGCACTATATTAACGACACGCTATATAATATACTAGACGTATACGCTATAGCTTACTTAGACGATATACTAATCTACTCCACGAATATAGCAGACTACGTCAAGTAGGTAAAGGAGGTACTAAAGAGACTATACTAGGCAGGCCTCTAGGTCGATATTAATAAGTGCAAATTCTATACTATAAGAACGAAATACCTAGGCCTAATTATTATACCAGGCGGTATTAATATAGACAAAGAGAAGGTAGCGGCGATCGCATCTTAGGAGCTACTAACAACGAGATAGTAGTTATAACGCTTCCTAGGCTTTACGAACTTCTACCGGCGATTTATTAAGAACTTCTTAGAAGTAGCGAGGCTACTTTATAACTTAACGAAGAAAACAACGAGCTAGGAATAGAGCAGACTATACTAATCTACTTTCGAACAACTAAAAACATACTTTTCAATAGCACCAGCGCTAAGGATCTATAACTAGGATAAGCCTGTAGTTGTCGAAACTAACGCTTTAGACTAGTTAGTAGGCGGAACGCTACTACAATAAGACGACAACGGCGACTAGTACCTAGTAGCCTACTTTAGCGCGAAGCACTTAGTATAGGAATATAATTATAATATCTATAACAAGGAGCTATTAGCGGTAATTAAGGCACTAGAGGAATAGCGACTAGAACTAGAAGGAGCGAATAGCCGGTTTAACATTATTACGGACTATAAGAACCTTCAGACCTTCGTAACGACGAAGCAACTATCCCTAAGGTATATACGGTAGTCCGAATTCCTGTTACGATTTAACTTCCGTATTATCTACTAGCTAGGATCGGCAAACGTAATGCTAGATACGCTAAGCTATAAGCTAGAACATATACTATAGGGTATAGAGGATAACCGACTCTAGAACCGTAAGAGGCTACTAATCGACCCCGACTGGTTCGATCTAGAGACATTTAAACTGCTAAGACTATATAACGAGGCGATTATAGTTAACTAGTTGGACCTATTAAGGTATATCGACGATCTACTAAACGAGATATATATAAGCTCGGATCTACTAAAGGCAACGCTCAAGGCGTTAGCAGACCCTAGAACCAGAGCGTAGCTAAAGGATATAAAAACGAAGCTTAAAGTGCTATACGCGGAGTACTAAGCTATCGCGGGTAAGGCTTACTACTATAGGAGGATACTTATTAACCTAGATAACGACGAAATATAGCTATAGCTAATCTACCGAACTTACGTATTAGGACCCAGGGGCTACCCTAGAAGGACCAAGACTATTGATCTAATAAACTGGAAATACTAGTAGACTAGGATAACTAGTATAATCCGCGACTACTATAACGCCTACTTGCTATATAACAAGACGAAAACGCTAAGGGCGCTGCTAACGGGCTTTCTAAAGCCGCTACTAGTACTACTCTCGCTATAGTAGGATATATTAGTAGATTATATTACACTACTTCCGCGATATACAAGGAGAAACTATACCTTTAACTATATTGTAATAGTAGTAGACCGACTAACAAAGATACGCTACTTTATCCTAATAGAGACCTTAGAAGTGGATAAGTTAACGGACTGCTTTATAGAACGGGTCTATAGTCTATACGGCCTACCCGAGACGATTATATTAGATAGAGGTATATAGTTCGTTTTAACGTTCTGGAGAACACTATCGTTAAGATTAGCGGTAACTCTAAAACCATTATTGGCGTTCTACCCGCAGACGAACGGCTAGACTAAACGGATTAACGTAAAGTTAGAGCAGTATTTGCGCCTTTTCGTCGACTAGGTATAAGATAACTAGGCGGATTAGGTACCGCTTGTAGAGTTCGTAAGGAATAATATATCGTTAGAGATAATAGGAGTATCGCCCTTCTTTACGAACTATAGTTTCTACCTACGTATAGGCGTAGAACCAAGCAGACTATACCTACTAGAACTTTTAGAAGCTTAGAAAAGGGAGTTTTTCTAGGTAATAGAGATATCTATATGCTTTAAAGTAGTACTAGATATAGCGAAGGCACTAGCGAGGCAAACGTAGGACCGTTATAAGATTAACGTAAACGCTAAACGTAGCGACGCCCTAGTCTATAGAATTAGCAACAAGGTAATGCTTAATATATAGTATTATAAGACGGGGCGCCCGACGAAGAAGCTTAAACTACGCTAGGAGGGACTATTCGAAGTTACTAAAGCGGCGTTATATACAGTAACGCTACGCCTTCTAGCGAACATGAAGATATTCGATACGTTCTACGTATTACTAGTTTAGCTATAGCGGGGCAAGCAGGGAATCCTAGGGCAAGCTAACGCGTAGAGAGATATAAGGGCGAACTATAGTAGGGAAGTAAGGCGCTAAGACAACGGCGTCGAAGTAGTTAAATAGAGATTTAAGGAGATTCGAGACTTTAGGAAGGTAGAGAATAGGAGGTAGCAATACCTAGTCAAGTAGGAGGGCTACGCCTAGCTGACTTAGTAGCTAGTAACGGATCTACACGGCTGCGATAATACTATTTGGAAGTTCCACAATGCTAATCCGAACAAGCTAGGGCCCCTAGCGTAGGTGCCGAGAAGGAACTGAAGCTACAATTCGAGCGTTCGAACCGTAGGCTTGATTTGAAGAGGAGGAGGCTTGTTTTGAGGGAGGGTAGTGTCACGGGTCTAGCCGTGACATATAGCCGTATGGCCATTGTGGAGCGGTTGTGCGATGTAGGGCCTGCAGAGCCTGCAGCGCGTATATAGAGCCCGCCGCAGGGCATATCCCCGGCGGGCCACACCTACCATCTTGAGTTCCTTGTACAACCACATCGAATATATACGTACCCCAACATTGGGCATTTACTACCCGTGATACTTAGGGTTAAGGCAAACTCTCGGTACTAGAGGAGAGGTAAGTCCTTTAGACTATATAGAGCCTTATCTAGCTCTATATAGAAACCTAGCTCCTTATAGCCGTTAGGGAGCTTATACTATATAGACTCCCTAGTCCAGGACGCGTTAAGAAATGCCTAGGCTACGTCAAACTGCTAGCAATCCAAGCTAAACTTTGCTATAACCGCTATTATTGTACGGAAAGAGCGCGTAGCTAAAGTAGCAGCGTATGTGCTCTAAAGATTGCTCGTGTTCTACAAATCTCCCTGTACGTAGATACAAGCTTTGTACTTCTTGAGAAAACCGTCCTTATCGAACTTATAGGCGAAGACCTATTTAAAAGGCAATAGGTAGTTCCGCGCAGCTTCGCGTTTAACTTTCCGCCAGGTTTAACAGGTTATTAGGTTGCTTATCTCGCTATTAGCTACCTCTTTGAACCGCTCGCTATACTTGTAGGTATCAAGGTCTTGCCACCTTGTTAGGAGTTTCGGAAGGTTATCTCGATAACTCTAGGTGATACTTGGTATAGTACCTAGCCTTCTACCGTTATTCTAGAGCACTACTACTATAATAATAATATATAGTATCGCTATATACGCTACGTTAGACTGGGATTCTAGGCTTAGAAAGTACGTACTGTAGAAATCCTACTATAACTCAGGAGTACCTATAAAATTAACTCTAGCTAGGCCCTATTTATTATTAAACTACCTTAGCGACTTCCGAATCCGTTCGCTCCGGCGCGTCGTAGGCAGGTATATAGTCCGCTGCCGACGTACCGATACGCTCGGCTCGGGATACTTAGGCTTAGCTACTTCAGGGGCTAGTAGAGCGCCCTAGGAAGATGTCGCACCTTCTATAAGTTCGCTACTTATAACGATCTCGCTTTAGATACTTACCGAGCTTTTAGAGTCCGATCTTCGTACTCTAAAATCCCCGCCTATACTCTTAATGTCCTCGCTAACTTCGAGAGCAGACCCCCTATTACCGTCTATACCCTAACCTGCTTAGGTCGACTAGGTAATACTCCCTTCTACACTAGCTATAGCTAGCTTAGGAGTTCCTTTAGGGGTTAGGAGTCCTTCGCGCGTCTTTTACGCTCTACCTACCCCCAAGTCCTAACCGGACTCTTAAAGTACCGTAGCAGGTAGTACTATAGTCTCGGTAGTAGGCTTAGCCTACTTGCTAAAAGGTTACGTAGTAACCTTAAGGGACTCTAAAAGCACTTCCTCCTCGTTAACCTATATATCTAAGATACTAGCGTCCTAGCTCTTCTCCCCCTTGTTAAGAAGATTAGTAAGCCCGTTAATAATCCTAACAGGCAGCTTTTCCTGCTCCTTGCAAATAGGGTCGAAGAAAGTTTCCTTATTAAAGGTAATATTCCAGGTAACAATAACGCGCTTTAACACTAGCACCTAGATCCTATAAATGTTAGTACCGCGGTACCTAACTAGGTATCTAATATACCCTTAAGGCATTACTTTAAATGCTCGCCTTAAACGCTTTGCTTCTTGCTCCTTGTTAAGCGAGTAGGTATAGTAACTATACGCTATAATGCTACTCTAATCTAGTCGGAGGTCCGTAGTAAGCTCCTTAATTATACTTGGAGTATACTAGCGAAAGTACTACTAAAACTATAATAGCAACACTTCGTTAGGAGTCCGCTAGTAGTACGCCTTGTTTGGGCTTATATTGTATAAGAGCGTAGCCGTAGGCGTAGTCTCGCTCTAGAGGTTCTTAGGGAGGCTAACGTAAAATCCTATTTTAATAGCCTTGTTAATGATCTCTTAGCCTACGCGCTTAGTACCCCCGTTAGGCTCTAAGGTATATGTAGGGGACGTCTTAATGTTAATACCTTCCTCCTTAGCCTATATCTTATAATAAGTAAAGCCTTTAAAGGCTATTACTACCGCTTTGTTGTCCGACCGAATCTTACAAATAGAGAGGCTATATTGCCTTCTTACCTACGCCTTGAACGTAGATAGCGTATTAAAAAGCTTAGCTTATATCTTAGTTACTAAATAAAAAACGAAAAGCTTGCCGCTATACTCGTCCTTAATTATAAGAAGCTAGTTCTTACCGTTAAAGCTCGTAGGGTAATCGAATAGGTCCTACAAGATCCTCTAGAATAGTTATATAGAGGCATTGTCTAAAGGACACCTTAAGATCACTTAGTATACGTATGTTTAAGCGTAGCTTGTATACTTAAGTCGCGTAATACCCTTAATCCGAACTCCTCTAACGTTCTAGACGAGTGCCTATAGCGCTTCTAGACCTAGATAACTAGATCTAGCGTACTAGAGCGCGTCCGAATCCTCCCTTAGGCGCTGCAAATCCTTCGACCGTTATATAGTAGTAGCCTTTACGTACCTAAACACTTTTTCTATAGTTAATGCAATTATTATAGTCCCTATAAAGCTCCTAGGGATATAGCTAGGAATCGTCGGGCAGAGGGTAAGAGGAATGTATTCGAGGAAGATAAGATTGTATATACGTAATAGCTTCTTAACTAGGGTA
Organism: Trichocladium antarcticum; assembly: GCA_033297235.1. Classification (NCBI taxonomy): domain Eukaryota; kingdom Fungi; phylum Ascomycota; class Sordariomycetes; order Sordariales; family Chaetomiaceae; genus Trichocladium; species Trichocladium antarcticum. Next base: position 426,904 of record MU853404.1, read on the forward strand.
TTCCTCTCGAGCGTGCTATAGCGTAGCAAGCAGTCTAAACCTAGATACTAGATCCCTACCTTATATAGAGTAGCCTCGGCAACAATGTTAATATAGAATCTCTTAACTATAGTAACGTTCTCTAATACTATGTCCTTAGTAGTAGGTCTACAACGGCCGTCGATTACGTTCTTAATAATACGCTAGCTAGTACCTAAGATTAGGCAAGTAGACGTGCTAGCCTCTACGTACTTATTTCCTTTGGCCTTAACGAAAGTGCTAGGGACAAGTAGATCCTTGCTATTAACAATGTAAATAGCACTATAGTTATTAACTAGAGTGCTCTTAGAGAATAGGTACTTAGAAAAGGAGAGAGTAGAGAATATACTAAAGGGTCCTATAATCGACAGATTAATTATAGTAGCGTTGATCGAACTAGGATATCTACCTGAACCGCTTAACGAGGATTTATTAACCTAACTACGTTCCGCTATAGTAGTACGTACCTCCTTCTAGCGGGGCTCCTTTAGCTAAGTAAGGATCTTAGCCCGCTCTATATTAGGTAGCTGCCTAAACTTGCCAGGGACCCTAGTTACTACTATCTCAAGCGTAAAATAGCGATTAGGCTTCTAACTATACTTGTTATTAGGCTAGTAGGGGTAGGGGTTCTACTTAGTTAAAGGGCTGCTACTAGTCTTAGCTTTAGGCGTATAGCTACCCCCTGATTAGCCCTAACTAAGCGTCGGGAAAGTAGTAAATAGGCTCGGGCCCTTAGCGGCGGTAACGCTAATCTCCTTATTAACTAGAGCAGTGAATATCCTCCCGTATTCGTTAAGAGAGGGCACTAGTTAGCCTAGACTATCTACCTTAAGTAGATCAGTCACCTTCTAGCCCGCCTAGTCTAGAGCGATCTTCGCCCGGAGTATATTAAGAAAATCTTTTACTATAAGTATACCCTTAACATCTAGGATATCGTACGCCTAAGCGTTCTAGTAGGCTCTAGTCTAGTCTTAGAGCTAGACTATAAGGTCGATTTTACTAATCCTAGCGCGCTCGAGCACCTAACGGTATTCCTAGGTAACCGTTATTAAGACTAAGGTGTCGGTAGGAGATACAAGCTTATAAAGGGAGACTATAAGCGCGTAGGTTCTAACCTTCCCCTCCCTATAGTTCCAAGTAAGGGCTATAGTCTATAGACCGCTATTAACCGTTAACTCAAGCTAGGCGTTAAGGGTAGTAATACATACTATAAGCTTATCCTAATTAGTACGCTCTGCCTTATAGTCCTCTCGTTCGATCAGGAGTTCGGCGCGTACTACCTCGGGGGTAGGATCCTCCTTGAGCTTCGGCCTAGATTCTAGAGTCTATTTAGCTTCGGGTTAGCGCTCCTAGTCCGTAATAGCTATATTATACTAGATATAGCTCGCTTGTTAGAAGTCTTCTAGGACGCTCTATATAGTAGGAGCCTTGGGCTCCTTAGGCTCTAGAATGCTAGTTGTCTTAGGGTTAACGTACTTCTAGACCTTATAAATATCTTTAGCCTAGTAGCGGAACTGCACGAACTACGTAGGGTAGCTAGCGCGATCCGTAAGCTTAACGAAGGTAATCTTAGATACTAATATAATAATTTCTAGCGGGGTTAGCGATATATAATCGGAAAAACGTATAGAAAAAAGTGTTCTAAATAGAAAGAGAAAAAAATACACTTCTATAGTATAATAGGGGTAGCTACTTACAACGTTCAGAGCACTAGGGTTATAACTATCGTACTAATAGAAGGCTTAGCGGAGGGTAGGGGGCAAGTTCGAATAGATAGAAAGGGATGATCCATTCAGAGAAAGAGAAGTGCTCTGATGGAGCCTATATATATATGAGAAGAGTGCACGTAAGCTTTGTACCAGAGGTACCAAGTTCCACTATGCCAAGGCGCTAAGCCCTACATCACGACATTTTGATCTGGTGGTTCTGCGAACCCCCACCAAGCAAACCCGAATACTAATCCAAAAGTCGATGCTGCATTGCTGACAATCTGGCATAAGCTGCCGAGGCCGAGCCCCGGACCCAAGACATCGCGTGCTCCACCGAACCGAGTCGCAATGCCTCATCCGGCCAATTGCGATCCGGCGGATCCGGACCTGACCTCATGCCGTCCAGACACCAGAAGCGGCCCGGGGATGTCTCCGCACTACGGATACTAAAGACCCCTCGGGCGTTTCACCGATCCACGCCGTCCGCATCTGCGATCTGTCCCCCAACAATTATAAAGCCACCAGACCTCCCTGTCCGTACCAAACACATAAACCGCATCGTCGTCGAGATCCTTATCATCATCCAGCATGGCGTCAATCGTCGCCCCCGCCTCTTCTGGTGGCCTCGCCAACGACGTGCTGCTCATCGCCGTCCCGTTTCCAATCCCGGCAAATGAAAAGTGGATGGCCGATCTCGAAGCCCGGTACCCGGGACTCAAGGTGCGACATGTGGTGCAGCAGGTCAAATTCCCCATGGATCCCCTGCCCGAGGAGCTCTACGACGGCGTCACCATCCTATGCACCCTCCTCCCCATTCCCTCGCAGACACCGCTGCTGCAGAACGTGCGGCTCGTGCAGCTCATGTCCGCGGGCGCCGACCGATGGATCGGCCACGAGCTGTACCAGAAGCCCTCCGTCACCTTCTGCACCGCAAACGGGGTCCACGCGTGAGTCCCACCCACCAACCGCGGACCCCGGGGCCAAGCCGCTCGCGCCGCGCATGCTGACCCCCCTCTGCAGGCCGCAGATCGCCGAGTGGGTCCTGGGCACCTGGCTCATGGCGAGCCACCGCTTCCTGGACTACCACGCCGAGCAGCAGAGGCAATTGTTCAACCGCCTGACCCACCTGCCCATCACCGACTCGCCCGGCATGCGCATGGGCATCCTCGGGTACGGCGCCATCGGGCGGCAGTGCGGGCGTCTCGCGCAGGCCCTCGGCATGGAGGTGTACGCCTACACGCGCAGCGAGCGGGCGACCCCCGCGGCGCGGCGGGACGACAGCTACTGCGTGCGCGGCACCGGCGACCCGGACGGCGTGGTCCCGACGAAGTGGTTCCACGGGCCGTCGCGCGCGGCGGTCGACGAGTTCCTGGCGCAGGACCTGGATATCCTGGTGCTGAGCCTGCCGCTGACGGAGGCGACGCGGCATATTCTGGGCCCGGCCCAGTTTGAGATCCTGGCACGGAACAGGACGTTTGTGTCCAACATTGCGCGGGGCGCACACATCGACTCGAACGCACTGCTGGCGGCGCTGCGCGAGGGCAAGATCAGGGGCGCGGCGCTCGACGTCGCGGACCCCGAGCCGCTGCCGGAAGGCCACCCGCTCTTCACGGCGCCGAATGTCTTCATCACGCCCCATGTCAGCTTCCAGACGCCGAACCTGTTTGGCCGGATCACGGATCTCCTTGAGACTAACTTGGACAAGCTGAGCAAGGGGTTGCCGCTGATCAATGTCATGAACAAGGAGCACCATTACTGAGGGGGGCCGCGTCTGTTCGGGATCTTTAGGCAGCCTAGTTTTGATTTGGCGTTGGAAATTCGGATAGCTTCATCTAGACAAATACCTAATTCTTCCGCTTTTGCATAGGTGGAAAGCAGGATTTCGGGTAATTCCAAGTCACGAAAATGTGTCGAACCCAAAATATAGGATCGGAATCTGATTGGTCTGAACAGACAGAGGAATCAACAGTGATAATGGCTTCAATTGTGTCAATCTGTATAACTGTAAAAAAGCTGTATGTAGCTCTAAAAGCCTATTTCCTCGGGGGAGCCAACGGATACCTAATGCTATACTAAGACCAATCTGCCCCTAAACCCCTAAGTAGGTTCATCTAATATCGCTACTATAGTCCTACTTTACTATAGTAGGTTCAACATACCCCCTTAGAGTAACTGCTAGGCAGCCGCTCTAGAGTACTCCTATAAGTAAGGTTATTCCTAAGATCTAAATTCCCTAGTAATCTAGCTCCCTAGTATCCGTTCCGTTCCGTAGCTATCTAGCCTTAGGCTCCCTCTAGTCTCTATCTCTTGTTTTCTAGTAAGGAGAGTCGGGAGACTCCTTAGCTCCTACCCCCTTATATAGACTATAGGTATCCCGCTATAAGCGCTATACTCTCTTCTATTAAAGTCTTGCTTACTCTCTAGCGAATAAGGCTCTTAATAGGTACTATATTAATTATTGTAACGAATTCTTAGTGTTTATCTGCTATTAGGGCCTTTATAAACCTATTAGCTATTATCTTCGTAGTAGGTATATATTCTACCTTAATCTTACTAGCTTCGCGCTCCTACCTTAGCTAGTAGTTGTAGATATCTATATACTTAAGCTTAGTCTATAGAGTAGCGATCTTAGCGTTAACAAGTTAGATAGTCTATAAGTTATTATACTAGATTGTAATCTAATCGTTATTAAGATTAACCGATAGTTCGGAGATTCATCCGCTTATAAATATACCTTCTTTAGCCGCTTACAAGAGAGCTAATAACTTAGCTTTGGTCGTTAAGGTTATAACTATATCTTACTTGCTTACGCGCTACGCGATTAGACCGCTAAATAGTTAGATAGCGAAGCATTATAAGCTTTTCCGATCAATAAGGTTATTAGTAAATAAAGAGTTACTTGCTACGATCAGCTAGTCGCCTCCTCCTAATTAGAGGGCGAAGAAGCGTGTTTAGTAGAGGTATCTTAGCACTTAGTTAGCCGCTATATAGTAATCTAGGCCTAGGTTATAATTAAACTAGGAAAGTCTCGAAGCTACGAAAGCGATATTAGGTCGCGATGTAATAGCAGCGTAGAGTATCGAGCTAACCTTCTTCTAGTAGAATCGCATTACGCCTAGATCTACGATATTATTATATAGAAGCAATTCTATCGTCGTTATAGGTATTCTAGGTATAGCTTCCGAATCCGTAAGCTTTATAATCTTCTCGATATATATTGTCTAGCTAAGCTAAACGAGCTTCTTAGTTCTCTTATAGTAGATCTCGATACCTAGGAACCACTATAGCTTGTTACTACTAGTAAGTTCGTATTTCTCGCGTAGGCCGCTAACGATCCTATTAACCTTCTTTTACTTGTTCTTACAGTACGCGATTACAATATTGTCGACGTAAAAGAAGATAATAACGTCCCTGTTTATTATTACGTATAGCTTACGTAGTATCTTAACAAATCCTAGACTTCTTAAAGTATTAGTTAGCTCGCGTTGCTATAGGAGAGGGGATTTTCTTAGCCTATATAGAGCTTTGTTTAGCTTTAGTATGTTCCTATATCTATAGTAGCCCTAGGGCATCTATATATATATAAGCTCGTCGAGGAAGGCGTTTACAAAGGCGTTAACCGCGTCGAATTGGATCAATTCGAGATCGAATCTCACTGTAATAGCAAGTACTATTTAGAGTAACCGGATTGTAAGAGTAGTAGCGTAATTCTCTTCTACTAATCCCTTCTACTATTAATTACTACGAACTATAAGCTACGTTTTGTACTTATTAAGGAACCTATCTTAGCTAAACTTATAGATATAAACCTATATATAGTCTAGAATCTATTATATACCTGCTTGTTAGTAGGAAACCTTATCCTATAACTACTTAACGCTATAGCTAGCTAAGTGATCCTTCTCTACTTATAGGAAGAGCGCTTCTAGCGGGTAGTTCTTAAGTTTATAATACTATTTCGGCTTAGGAGGAAGGATATCGCGATATAGGCGTTTAATACTATCTTTCTTCTTTATTAGCTATATAACGCGCTTCTTCGTAATAGTTCCTCGCGGAGTCTGCTCTTCTTTGGTAGTCTTTAGTTTCTTAGGCTCGATTACTAGGGTCGTTATCTTTCGCTAGAGTCGGTTGATCGTAGCTCTTATAATAGGCTTGTCTCTTAATGTACCGACTATAGTCGATAGTGTACCTACGTAGAAGGCCGCGTACTATAGTTCGAATGCCGCTACGATTTCTATAGTATTGTCGGCTTATAAGCTAGTTATTAGCGCGGTCAAAAGAGTAGCGGGAGGTATTATAGGAGGTGTTTAGTAGAACTTAGGGAAATCGCCAGAGGCGTCGCCTTTAACTACAATAGTATCTAAGATCTCCTTTTTAAGCTCTTCTTCTTCTAATACGTTATTAGTTAGGTAGATAGTGATATCCTTGTCTTTGTCCTTATTCTTAGGTTCTTGTTCATCTAGTTTAGTAGCTAGGTTTCTTGTTTCTTAATCGGCAAGCTACTAGGTAAGTGCCTCTAGGTTAACTTGCTTCTAATCGATCGCGATACGCTCGAGGTCTCTAGAAAAGACCTATATCTCGTTAAAAATAACGTCTCGGGTAGCTACTATATCGTTGGTTCTAGGGTTCTAGATTCGGTAGATATTAGAGGATTAGTATCCTACTAGGTATTGAACTAGAGCAAACCACAAACCAACCCACTCTATAGTAGTAGGCAAGACCATAGTAGGGATAGACAAGTCGGCAAGCGTCCATAGTTGCCGACGTATCTTCGGACTTCAATTATAACTAATCCGATTAAGATATCGCCCTCCGGACACATGTCTCCCCCTGTTCAGAGGAAGGCGAACAATTTGTTACTACAAAACATATACCTAGAGGCAAGGGAAGGCTTAGAGCTAAAAGTGTTAAATTTAGGGGGGGATTTTAATGTCCTAGGAGTATTGTCGTCCGCCTAAGTAGGCGGTCTAACTAGCTATATATATAACTGCAAAAACAACGTATCGCGCTATAAGTAGTTAAAAAACGAAAAATCCACTATATACGTACCCCTGTTCTGGCTAAGACTATTCTACCCTAGTTTATACTTCCCTTTCGAGTTCGCTAGGGCTCCTACCTAAGAACTCGCACTAAACTAAGGTCTATCTATTTCTATTAGCGTCCTTGCTCCTAGCGGCGTACCCTCTTAGCGTGACTTAGCCGCTAATTCTATACTTACGTATCCTATTAACAGCGCCGAAGCTCTTTAGCTTGTCTGTTAATATCGTCCTATCCAGCAAACCACGGTATATAGTATAGTAGTATCCGAAATCTATATAGATATAAGTCCCGAAAGGTAGGAGGATAGACGATTACCCTAGGGGTCGGTTCTTCTCTGATTGTCTCTAACGTAGGAACGGCGACTTTAGACTCTAGGGGGATACTAGCTAAACGATATAAGCGTCTAGTCGGAGCCTAAGACACGACCAGCTTCTTCGATCTAAGCGTAGCTGTCTTGTTAGAGGGCTTCGTTTACCTAGACTTAGGCTAGGGCGCCGAATACCTCGGGCTATCCTCCTATCGTCTTAGAACAGGCGAAGACAGGATCCTAATAATAGCTAGGGACAATAATAAAGGCAGCAAGCTAGGTCTTAGGAGGTTAGACATCTATCGCGTAAGGGAGCTAATCGCTAAACCTCCGGAGGTTATCCTTGTAAGTCTAAGGCTTAGTAACTATAATAAGGATTAATAGTTAGTTAATAGGGCTATCCTAGGATAGACGGCGGGTATTATTTACTAAAAGGGTATATAAGGCCCTAAGGCAAAACTAAGCTAATTATCGTCTTAGAGTAACTCTAAGAACTTATCGATCGCGTCTCGGAGTTCGTCGTCTCTTATTATAGCCCCTGGTTCCGAGGAAGGGGCCCTTAGCGCTAGGGTACTAGATGTAGAAGGATAAGGAGAGGGACTAAACCTGACTTTTTCCTTGTTATAAGCTACAAACTTTATCTCCTTTAGGCGGACAGGCATACTGCCTTTAGAGCCTAAAGCGTAGCGGATATATACTAGCTATCTGGTAATTATATATAACTTCTTAATTCTAACGGGTATATCGACGCTATCGAAGACCCGACTCTATATCTACAATAGAGGGGCGTAATAGCTACCGGACTATAGTCCTTCTTAGAAGAACAAGCGGGCATGCTCCAGAACCTACACACTACATTCCTAGTTCTTAGCTTGGACTACCCTACAGGTATATAGCAGAGCCTTAATGTTACTAGGAGACAGGCTAGAATCCCTAATCTAAGCGATAACTTTCCGCTAGTACTAGGATATAGTTGTTAGCGGCTTTTATAAGTCGAAGTAGAATGCTTAACCGCAGGCTTAGTCGTAGATCGTTAGGACCTAGTAACTACGGTTTAGGGTGCCTACGATAACCTAGAATCTCTTTAACGCTATTGCTTTCTAAGTATCGGCGTTAGACTCTATTAGCTAGGGTAGACTACTATCGTCAATCTAAGTGTTATAGACGTAGACCTAGTCCTTGTAACTACTTAGGAAGTAGTATAGGGCGACAATAAGGTTGTAACCTTAGATCTATTCCTTATTGTCTATTATACCTTCGAGATTATAGAGTATATATACGATAGTCGGCTAAGTTATTGTAAAAAAGTTGCCTCCCTTTGTTCTAGGGTAGGTAAGTCTAGGGAAGAGACTTGCTATAATCCTATCTTTATTAAGAGTCCCCGTAGCCTGTAGCTAGTATAGCTACTAGCTCTAAACCTATAGAGGGAAGTATACTCTCCTGTCGATAGGGTTCTAGAATTCCGCCCTGTAGATGCCTGGACTATTCTAGCCTATAAACACGCCTGTTCTCTAAGAGTCAAGCGACAGGCGGTAGTTAGCGGCGCTACCTAATAGCACTAAGTTAGCCGATATATCGAAGAAGAGAGACGGTAGGAGGAATCTAGTTAATAATAAAGGAGGAGGTCCGAAAATTAATGCCTGTACGTATCTTAAGTGGAATAGGGAGCGGGATGGCGAGCGAAGATCGATATTATTAGAGGGAGAGAGGAAAATAAGAAAAGAGTACTAGCAAGGGCGGCTTTATAGGCAGAAAGGCAGTTGAAAAAGGTCAACAGTTTCTTTATAGCTCCTTCCGTTACGCTTCTATATAACCTAAGTAAGGGTAGAAAGTTAAAAGATTTTTCTATAGTTCCTTCTATTACGCTAGTAGCTTAACTTAGGATAAACTAGCTCCCTATTCTAGGGCTATAGTATAAGAGGGGGGGTTCGGTCTATTCGCTTGCTTATAGTTTCTCTTCCCTTTCGAATTCGACTACGCTTCTACGCTTAGAATTCGTAACACTATAGCTCCCTTATAGCAGGATCTTACGCTCTCCTGGACGGACGTCCGGGTTAACACCGCTCTCCTACCTTTACTTCCTCGAATTACAAGCTAACCGGTAGATTTAACGCTATCTTTAGACAGGAGATTCGTTACGCCCTATTAGTTTATCTAGGTTATCTAGCCTACTTATAGCGATAATAAAGCTTGTTCTGCTAACTCCGTGTAACTTACTACTTTACTAGTCTTCTAGTTCCTAGTTGTCTAGTTGCTTTAGGTCTCGAAAGTGCTAGACGCGAGCTAAAGGGAGATGCCGTTCCTTCGGTAGCGATTGTTAAGCGATTAGCGGACCCTATCTAAGCTTTAGGGGTAAATTCAGCTTAACGATAGGTGTTAGGCGCTCTTTAAACGGTAGGGATTCTTTAGGCGGCTTAGGCTAGTATTTATCGAATAGTATAATAGTCTATATCTTAGGCGCTAGCTCTTTGACTTTAGTAGTTAGCCGAATCGCCGCGAGGGGTTCTTTATCTAGTTCTTCGGGTATAAGTAAGTGTCTCTTCCCCTATTCTAGTAAAGCAAGTGCTAATGCTAGGTAAGTAATACTATCCTATGCCGTTGCTATTAAGAGGTATACTAGCGTACTGTAACGACCGGCCTATATCCTAGGACTAGCAAGCAAGTAGAGTTCTAGACGCTATAGCCCTTCTTTAGCTATATATCGGTGCCTAAAGTCCTTAATAGCAAGTGTAGTAACTGTCTGTAGTCTGGGAAAGGGTATAGCTAGGAGTCTGTTAACGCGGGCTATCCGGTATATCCCCTTAAGGCTAGTGTTGCTAAGAAGCCAACTCCCTGTTCTCTAGCGGCGTATTAAGTTGGGGAAATCCTGGAGCTTGATCTCGAGGCTATAGTCCGTCGATAATAGAGGGCGTATTGGAGCGGAGATTGACTAGTGGCGATAGGCTACCGTTATTAACGGACAACGTAGTATCCTTAAAACAGGGTATAAAAGATTGGAAAAATAGGTAGCGGGAGGGGACTCGATAGAATATAGGGGCAAGCGAAGAATTTTCAAGGAAACAAGGATATAGGGGGGGTGTGTAAGAAAAGAACAAAAAAAAGAAGGGGGGTAGGGGCAAATGCAAGACTTTTTTTTTTTTTTTTAACAATAGGAAATACCTAAAACTTCTTAAAACCCTAGTAGTTTCCTACGCTTTAACTCTACAACGAGCATGTTATCGTCCTTCTTCCCTTTCGACTACGACCTAGTCTCTAGCTAAGTAGTTACCTCCCTGTTTATATAGCGAGTCGTTTCTTCCGTAACTGGATTTTCCTCTATCTCTTTGACTTTAGTCCTATATAAATCTTTAGGCTACAGGACTAGTTCCTATACCAGGTCCGCCTTAAGGTAGACGCCCTTAAACTTAATGAACTTCTTAACGCGATTTACTATAAAGGGTATCCGAATAGGGATACCGTCGAGCGTACTTAGGAAGTAGAAGTAGTAGTTAGGAATCTTCTAGACGATATAGGGACTGTCCTATTGGAACTATAGCTTACGCGCCGCGCTTATGTCTATCTAGTAGACTACGTTATATATAAGGACGAGGTTGTCTATAGTAATAACTGTGTCTTCTATACGGAGCTTGTGTCGAATGGCGTAGTTCCGGCGCTTGGCTATCTTCTCTCGAGCAATAGCTACTTTTTCTGCAGTAACCTCCCTGTTGTTTTTAGCATCCTATAGAAGGTTGATCCTAAGCTGTAGCAAGCGTTCTTAGGCCTTGCGGTTGTCTCCTCTGTTAGTTCTGGCGGCGATAGCGGATTCCTAGTTAATAATGCGCTAGGAGGGGACCTCTTTCTTAACGGGGGTAATCGGCTTATAGTTATAAGCGAGGAAGAAGGGGGAGTATCTAGATGCTTAATAGATAGCTGTCCGGTCCGCGAAGAGGACGTAGGGGAGTAAGGACTTCTATTTCCTCCTTGTTCTATAGGTCGCTTTGGCTAACGAGGTAACGATAGGGAAATAGCCCTGCTCGTTAACCCTATTTGCTCGTAAGTTATATAGAGAGATAACTATACGATTAATATTAAGGCGATTTAGGATCTCCTTGACCTTGCCCTTGAACTTAGAACTACTGTCTACGACGACTTTAACTAGGTAGCTCTAGTAGAGGAGAATATCCCTACGGATAAACCCTTCTACTATAGCCGCGGTCTTGTTCTTAAGGATCGCTGCTTTAGGGTAGCCTATTAGATCGTCCTAGGCTTTAAGTAGGTAGCAGGTCTTGCCTCTGTCTGAGCTAGGTATATACTAAATGTCCAAGTGCTACTTGGCGAATGGAATAGAGGTAGGAATAGTAAAGGAAGCTAATTCCTTAAAACGGCGAGGGTCCTACCGCTAACAATCTTTATAAGACTTGATCTATTTGTTAACGGTAGCGTATATACCCTTCTAGTAGTAGTAGTTAGTTATATAGTGGTATGTCCCTTCCTAGCCGTAGTAACCTATTTCGCTATAATATACGTCGAAAACTTAGCGCCGTTCCTCCTCTATGTCTAGGACTTTTCTCGGCTACTATAAGGGGGTTATAGGCTGTAAGAACAGATAGCTACCTTTAACGAAGTACTTAAGGGCGTTTAATTTGAAGGCGCGGCGCTTCCAAATCGGGGTGATATTAAGGGGCTCCGCGAGGGTCGCGAGGTATTTTACGATACGCTATAACTAAGCTGAGTATCCTGGGTGAAGCTTGTCCGCCTGTTTAAGCGGAGGTAAAGGAGATTCTAGTAAAAGTTCCTCGATTTCCTAGTTGTAAATCTATACGTTAACCTAGTTATTAAGGTTACCTTTAACTTCTTTTTCGGCTAGGTCCAACGGGCCGGGCGGCTTCCGCGAGAGGGCGTTAGCTACTATATTCTTAGAACTAGGGATATATCTGATCTCGAAGTTAAAGAGCCGGATCTACGTAATCTATCGTATAATTAGGGCGCTAGGAACGTCGCTAGTAGCTCCGTAAAGCTAGTGAACTAGGACCTAGGCGTCGGTCTCGACTACGAACTTTACTCTAAATAGGTAGCGGCGGAAGCGCTTAAGCAGGAAGACAAGACCTTTTAATTCTCTTTTAGTAGTATTGTAACAGCGTTTAGCGTTTAACTAGATACCGCTCTCGAAGCGATAGGGGTAGCGTTTGCTGTCCGGACCTATCTGCTCGATGACTCCGCCCTAGCCGTCGAGGCTAGCGTCTGTTATAAGGAAAACTATATTGTACCTTAGGTTATTGTAGATTAAGAGGGCGAGGATAGGGGCATTAGTGATCTTATACTAGAGATACTTAATGCACTATTGCTATGCCTTAGTCTATTCCTACTCTACGTCTTTCTTTATTAGCTTATAGAGTAGCCGAGCGATAATGGCGAAGTAGCGAATCTAGATCCGGTAGTAGCCTACAAGGCTAAGGAAAGACTATACGTCTTTAAGTTCGTAGTATAGGCCCTATTCGACGATTTTCTTGATCTTCGCGTCATCTAGTCGGCGGCCGTCAGGGGTATAGAGGTACCTAAGTAGTGTAGCCTCGATCTAGCACTATTACGATTTAACTGCTACGATAGTCGCCCTAGCTAATTCTACTTGCAATAGGACCTAGTCAACGTTATAAAGATAGTTAGTAATAAACTAGCGTACTCCTAGGGAGAACAGGCGGCTACCGAGGTTGCTACGTGGTCCTTTAATATAGATATTGTCCAAGTAGGGCCGGTAAACGTAAGGGATAAGGTCCTAGAAGATACGGGTTATAGCGCGCTAGAATTGTGCCACTAAGTTAGTACCTCCTATAGGGAGCGTATATATCTAAAAGAGGCTGATAGGGGTCTAGAAGGTAGTGATATCCCGGCTCTTCTTATTAAGGCTAATCTAGTTATATCCCGAGAATAGGTCAAGGAGGGAGATCATCTTGCATCCGCCGAAGTCTTCGTTAAATTCCTCCGTAGCAGGGGGAATAAAGGTATCTCGTAGCGTAATAGCGTTATACTTCTACGTATCGTTAATCAGGCGGAGACTACTGTCTTTCTTAAGGACTAGGAACCAGTTATTGCAGTAGCTACTATAACTCTCCTCGATAATGCCTCGCTATAGGCGTTCCTTAAGTAAGTCGATAACCTTTAGGACTATTAGCTTCGGGATCGGGATACTCTTCCCCTACTATACTTTATAAGGTACTATCTTAATATATTAGGGAGGGAATACTTTGGGGTCGATCCGGCTATACTCTATAAAATCCTACGCTAGGGCTGCTTCTCGGTTTAAGAGGATTTTAACGAAGATCGCCGTTTCTTGTTTAGTAAGAGTTACTTCGACCTTGCTAATTATAGCCTCTAGTCGCTCTACGGTTAGTCTTGCCCCTTTAGCTAACTCTATAAACTATAACGTAATAAGGTCGCCTAATCTAGTCCCTACCTGCATTTTCTCTTCCGCTTTGCTCTTCCGCTTCTCGAGCCAATATAGGTCACCTTCTAGGACTAAACCGTCGGATAGGGCGTTGTCTATAGGGCGTACTTTATTAGCTATAGTCTTCTTTAACGTAAAGGTAGCTACTTGCTCCCTTAAACGTCCAAACGTATCCTTCTACTTCCTATAGATATAGGAGATCCTTCTTCGCGATAACCAGGGCAATCCTAATAGGCTAGTAGTCCCTATCTCGCTTATATAAACAAGGGGAGGGGGTAGTACAAATAGTATAGGGGGGTTTGTAGTATCCGAAGCCAAAGTAAACAAGGTATTAAGAAAGGGTAAAGAAGACAAACGTAAAACAAAATTAAAAATCTCGTTACCTGGATCTCGATCTAGGTAACCTAGTAGCATCTCTCCCTCTATAAGATCTACCTACTTAGAGACTATCTCCTCCTATTCTTACTATACTAGTCCTTAGAATACGGACGCGCTCCTACGGAGTCAATTCGCCGCCTCTTCGCTACTTAGCTTAGGGTGCTTCGCTAGCTCTTCGGAGACTACGTAGGCCTTAATAATAAGACTATCTATTGTAACATTCGTAGTAACCAAGCGGCCGTCCTTAAAGTTAAATGTCAGGTTAGTATCCTTGAAGAATAGTATACTAAGGAGTATATTATATCCTCCTATATTATCCGAAAGTATAAAGAAATAGACTAGAACGCTTCTTCCTACTAAGAACACGCAGGCCTAGGTCTCTCCCTTGAATCTTTTAGACTAATAGAGACCTTTAGAGACTATATTCGTATCTTAGACAGCCAGACTATATTTCTATACTATCCGAAGCAATAGAGCGTTACACTTAGAGCCGGAATCTAATAGCGCGAATTCTTTGTCCAAGAGCCTATTCTCGAAATTACAGTATAATAAAGGCAAGGTATATATTTATATAACAACTCTAAGTTCTACCTTCTACTTTAGCGATAGCAGGTAGATAGGCGTTTTTATCAACTTAACCGCCTGTTCTTACAGAGGGGCAGGTAGCTTATTAAGAAGGAGGCGTTCCTAGAACCTACTAGTAGCGACATTATATTCCCTATCGCTAGTAACTCTAAATATAGCGGGGATAGTCTTACGCCCTTTGTCCTAGGAGCTTAGGACTATATTAAGATTTATACGAACAGAACAAGGGGCGGCATTACCTTCCTTAGGCACAGTACGGGCTATATCTTTACTTAGAGTGCTAGATCCTTTATAATCGATAATATCCAGACCGCTAGTTAACTAGGTAATATAGGTAACGAGGGCTTCGCGGTATTTAGGGGAGACGTAAATAAGATCCTCTATAGTAATAGAGGCTTTAACGCCTATAGATTTCTCGACAAGGTAGTAGAGTTCCGAGATAGTAGTATCCTTAGATTTAGGCTCCGGGGTCTTTAGATCGCTTAAAGGCTTCTAAGGGGTAGCACTCTTGGATATCTAGGGTACCGCAGCCGCCTGTTCAAGGGAAGGTCTCTTTAAGAGGGTTAGCTAGAGGATATAGCGGTCGTCTAGGTAAGGTACAAAGCCGCCGCTTATAGCCTAGTCGCTATCTTTAATAGGTTATTTAGCTTCGAAGTGGACGCGCTTCCCAAGCACTTCCTAGGCGAGCATAGAGGCAGCTTCCTTATTAGCTATCTATTCAAGGGTCTTTCGAGATAAGCGCTAAACGTAACTCTCTATATTACGCTGGTCTGTAAAGAAGTTAAGATCCCTAGCCTTAGTATAGTTATATATCGAACGCTCGGTATCTACGGTCCAGACACTAAAACGATTAACGGAAGTACGTACGGTCTCGTTCTAGTATTAACTAAAGATAGAGACGTCCTTAATTAGGCTAAGGTCGGGTTCGTAGGTTACGCTAGTACGTTGTTCGTAAGCGCGGGCCTAGTTAAAGTACACCTTGTAACACTTATAGCCTAGTATTATAGAGGTGTAAGCGTAGATCAAGTCTCCTATCCGGCCAGTATTCTAAGCTACAACTAGATCTAAATAACTAATAGTAAAGTAAGGGGGGGGACTCTCCTTATAGCCTATATACTACTTATTCTTAACCCGCTAGAACAGGCTAGCTTAGTAGTCTATCTTATTAGAAAGATAGTCGAACAATATATAGCTATTGCGCTAGCTATAGTAGTAGTACTATAAGAAGTTGTTCAGGTTGCTACAGGTATCCTTGTCGAAAGTAATACAACTAGGGTTGCTACTATAGCCGCGGCGCTAACCGCTAGCGTTACTAAAGCTATTAGCGCCGTAAGTCTAGAGGTAAGTGTAAACCTCCTTAAGCTCCTAGGAGTTCAAGCGTATAGAACGTCCTAACTTAAGACTCTCGAACTTCTAGCGGATAGGCTCGCGAAGAGCCTACTTCTTAATCGTAAGCTCGGCCATCTGTTCAATAAGGTTAGAGAGGTTATCTATAGTCTCCTCCCTATTATCTTAGTCGGTGTCCCTATCCTTATTATTATAGATAATCTTATTATTATAAATAGCGACGATGTTAGAAGCTTTAGCCTTCTAGACCTTACTGTAGATAACAAAGCCCTCCTTGTAGATAGAGAGGAGCCACTTACGGAAATCATCGTACGCTATGTTCTTAGCAAGGACCTTCTCGAACTACTAGTACTAAAGTTTAACTTAGAGCGGCTTAGGAAACTTACCCTAGAAGTTATAGGGGGCGGTATCCTAGTAGGACTTATAATTAGTAGCTAGGAGGCAGGTAATAAGGTACTCTATACAGCTAAAGGCCTCTAGGATAGTAACTACAGTATACTCGATCTTGTTATAGTAGAAGTTCTATAACTCCGTCTTAACAGTCTTATCCTAGCGGGGGTTAAGATACTTCCACTACTTGTAACACTTCTTCTAGAAGGCGTCCTAAGACTTACGGTTACTAGCTAGGAAGCTCTTAATAATCTAGCGGGTAGGGTTATTGCACTAACGCTAGAAGCGACGAATCTGGTTATCGATAACGGTAACGTCTTCCTTAAGGTAGGCGTTGTAGAAGGCCTTGGTATATAGGGAGACGTTACGTCCTATAAAGGTACTAGGGAGGCTAAAGTCTTTAGGACCTAGGAAGGGGACGTATCTTCTAGTAGCTATCTTAAGCAAAGGTTCGACGATAGTCTCTATATATTCAGACAGAGGTGTAAGGCTAGCTAAGGTGTCTGAAGATATATTAGGGTATAGAAAGGTTAGAAAAGATAATAACAAAGGGGGAGAAAGTAAGGTTAGAGGCTTTTTAAGACTTTTCGAGCGTTTGCCTAACATTAGTTCTTCGTGCTGTTTTTCTAATTGTATAAGCGGATATATTTAGGGTAATGAACTAACTTTCGTCCCCCTATATTCGGATAAAGCCCTAGCTATTTTCTAGGTTCTAATTCCTTCTAAGTGCGCCTTCTAGACGACGTAGTCGGTAGCCCTAATCTAATCGGCTACCCTTACCTACGTCCAGACTACTCTAAATGCGCCTGCCCTAATAATAGCTATAGCGGTAAAGGCGAATGTTCTAATAAACTATATTAAATCAATATTAGTGACCCCCTGTTCTTACAAAGCCTAGGCGCTTATAGCAAATAGGGGGAGTCCGGCGCCTATAGAGGCTAAGATCTTATTTTCTAATAGTGTTATATATCCCTAGCATGTCTAAGCAGGTTGCTAAGGACCCTTACCCTTGTTCTAATAAAGCCCTAGCGTATATCTAGGTATACCTACCCTAATAATAGCCATAGCGGTAAAGACAAATGTTATAACCCCCTGTTCTTACAAAGCCTAGGCGCTTGTAGCGAACAGGGGGAGTCTCGCGTCCAGGGAGATCTCATTTCTAATTATATTATATATCCCTAGTATAGGTAAGCAAATCGCAAGGGAACCTATATAGCTGACCGCGGGAGCCCTCTAGTTCGACGGCGAGGCTGACGTAACCGCCGCTGTCTGAACAGGCGGTAAGGAGGGTTCGTTGTCTGTTAAATAGCGCGTGCTAACGATGCAAGGACCTCTTGCGCCTCTGTTTCTATAATATCTTAGCGGTAGATATCGTGTTCCTATATACAGTCAGTGCCTAAAAAAAACGCCCAATGGCCCCACATGGCCGGATTTGGCATCGAATAACACCATCAACATTCTTGAACAACCATCCATCACTAACGCAAATGCCAGCCAAACCTAGTATAAAGTAGATAGTTCAAGAGGTTAAAGAAAAACGAACACAATGATCTAGATCAATATTTAGTATACCAGCCCCTGGCATTGTAAACCGCCCTTACACGCCTAGGCATCGAATCCACTAAGTCATTGACCATCTGCTAACCAAGTTCCAGCTATACTACCGTTACTACGTTACAGAGCTTTTTAAGGCTTTTTTCTGACTTTGGAAGTCCCCTAAGCTCTGGATACTAGTTAACTATCTTCCGTTTAAGGATTCCCTATAGATTTTCGATAGGGTTAAGGTTAGGGGAGTATAGCGGCTATTCCAACACTACAAACCTTATCTCTTCAAGGTAATCCTTTAACAACCGTGATGTATAGATAGGCGCGTTATCTTATATAAAGATAGTATTAGGGTCTATAAGCTTTAGGAGCTCTTCTTCTAAGATTTCCTTATAAACTCTGGCTGTAATGCCCTGTCGCTTCGAATCTAGGTCGCTATAGTAAGGTACAAGCTCGCTCGTCACGTTATAGCAGATTATAGCCTAGAACATCTAGGAATGGCGGCTCTTTTTATACTAGGCTTGAACGTAAGCTGGATCAATCGCTAGAGACCCTGGAGTTATTAAAATTGGTTAGTTTTTCAAGTAACAAGAGAGCTTCAAAGTTAGGGTAGCAGGGGTTAAAACGCTACCTTTTAGACGGAATACCTAAAGCCGTCTTCTACTACTTCTACGTTCAATTGTCGACTTGTCGGTAAAAAGAACACGCCTCTAAAATGAAACCGGCTTATTAAGGTATAGTTTAGCGAAGTTAAACCGTCCTTTAGCGTGGCTTTTAGAGAGAAATGGTCGGGTTATAGCGATGGTATAGGAGATCCCTTAGGATCTAAGGTATCGTAATAGAGTTATCCGGCTGACGTAAGAGCAGGTAATAAGCTGTAAACTCTCGATTGCAATGAAGGGGTTTTTAGCTACCTTACGTAATATTCGTCGTTTATCGCGATCATCGAGCTTGGTTAGCCGCCCACGACCTGGTTTCGAGACGCTATAGTCCTGGTAGGGAAAACGTTTAACAACGCCACGAACATAGGCCTTAGAAACACCCTCCTTTTTAGCAACCTCGGAAGCTAGGACCCCCGATTCGTATCTAGCAAAGATTCTGTTGCGTTTTCTAGGCGTAGAGTGCTTGTTTTGGGCCTTTTTGACAGGCGAGGCCGAAATGATGGCCATTTCTGTAGAGGTAGGTTGTTGGGTTGAAGTTTTGGCTTAGATGCCAAGGGCGGGGTTGGGCGTTTTTTTTAGGCACTGACTATATATAAGAGCAGTGCTTGGATCTTTAAGTCTAGTTTAGACACGAAGCAGAGCTTCTCCCTGATTAAGCCCCTATTTGAACTGGAGCAAACTACAAACCAACCTACTCTATAGTAGTAGGTAAGACTATAGTAGGGATAGACAAGTTAGCAAGCGTCTATAGTTACCGACGTATCTTCGGACTTCAATTATAACCGATCCGATTAAGATATCGCCCTCCGGACATATGTCTCCCCCTGTTTAGAGGAAGGCGAATAATTTGTTACTACAAAACATGTGCCTAGAGGCAAGGGAAGGCTTGGAGCTAAAAGTGTCAAATTTGGGGGGGGATTTTGATATCCTAGGAGTGTTGTCGTCCGCCTAAGTGGGCGGTCTGACTGGCTATATATGTAACTGCAAAAACAACGTATCGCGCTACAAGCAGTCAAAAAACGAAAAATCCACCACATGCGTACCCCTGTTCTGGCCAAGACCATTCTGCCCTAGTTCAGTATCCTACAAATACCGTCGGCTCGAATCTCTATAGTTAGCGCTCCTTCTTTTGCGCCGTAGTTGTTATAGCGTAAGCCTTGTATTTATATACCTTCAAATAGTTCAGTGCTAGTTTGCGTTGCTCTATTACAACTATGCTTTGCTTCTCTAGGTACTTGTAGAATCTTTTAAATAGTATCTTCTAACCGCTTCCTTACCTTAGTATATATTTAAAGAGGTACACCGATGCTTAGGAAATCTTAAGCTACAATTTGATCGGGAGGTTGGCGCTTAGAGCTATATAACGTTGTTTTTCCTTGATTATACCCCCTAAGCGCTCTACTACCCTGTTCTACTCTTATATATAGGCGGTATAGGGCTTGACTTTAACACCCTTACTCTCGAAGAACGCTATAATAGCGTCGGTCTTAGTAAACTCGTTGTCGTACTTGATTGCTTTAGGTTTAATCTTGTACTAGGTCTCTAGTATACAGAAGAGGGTCTTAAGGGCCGCTAGGATATTGTCGCCTTCGTAGGTTCTTATATAATAGTCCTACATATACCTAGAGTATCGGTATCACAGGTGGTAAATGCCCAATGTTAGGGTACGTATATATTCGATGTGGTTGTACGAGGAACTCAAGATAGTGGGTGTAGCCTGCCGGGGATATGCCCTGCGGCGGGCTCTACATACGCTACAGGCTCTACAGGCCCTACATTGTACAACCGCTCTATAATGGCTATACGGCCATATATTACGGCTAGACCCGTGACACTACCCTCCCTTAAAACAAGCCTCCTCTTCAAATCAAGCCTACGGTTCGAACGCTTGAATCGTAGCTTTAGTTCCTTCTCGGCACCTACGCTAGGGGCCCTGGCTTGTTCGGATTAGCATTGTAGAACTTCCAAATAGCATCATCGTAGCCGCGTAGATCTGTTGCTAGCTACTAAGTCGGCTAGGCGTAGCCCTCCTACTTGACTAGGTATTGCTACCTCCCGTTCTCTACCTTCCTAAAGTCTCGAATCTCTTTAAACCTCTATTTAACTACTTCGACGCTGTTATCTTAGCGCCTTACCTCCTTGCTACAGTTCGCTTATATATCTCTCTATACGTTAGCTTGCCTAGGGATCCCTTGCTTACCTCGCTATAGTCGAACTAGTAATACGTAGAACGTGTCGAATATCTTTATATTCGCTAGTAGGCGTAACGTTACTACATATAACGCCGCTTTAGTAACCTTGAATAGCCCCTCCTAGCGCGGTTCGAGCTTCTTCGTTAGGCGCCCCGTTTTGTAATGCCGTATATTAAGCATTACCTTGTTGCTAATCCTATAGACTAGGGCGTCGCTACGTTTAGCGTTTGCGTTAACCTTGTAACGGTCCTATACTTGCCTCGCTAGTGCCTTTGCTATATCTAGCACTGCTTTAAAGCGTATAGATATCTCTATCGCCTAGAAAAACTCCCTCTTCTAAGCTTCTAAGAGTTCTAGTAGGTATAGCCTACTTGGTTCTACGCCTATACGTAGGTAGAAACTATAGTTCGCGAAGAAGGGCAATACTCTCGTTGTCTCTAACGATATATTATTCCCTACGAACTCTACAAGCGGCCCCTAATCCGCCTAGTTATTCTATACCTAGTTGACGAAAAGGCGCAAATACTACTCTAACTCTACGTTAATCCGTTTAGTCTAGCCGTTCGTTTGTAGGTAGAACGCTAATAATAGCTTTAGAGTTACCGCTAATCGCGACGATAGTGTTCTCTAGAACGTTGAAACGAACTATATACCTCTATCTAATATAATCGTCTTAGGCAGGCCGTATAGGCTATAGACCTGTTCTACAAAGCGGTCCGTTAACTTATCTACTTCTAAGGTCTCTATTAGGATAAAGTGGCGTATTTTCGTTAGTCGGTCTACTACTACTACGATATAGTTGAAGGTGCGGTTTCTCCTTGTATATAGCGGGAGTAGTATAATATAATCTACCGATATATCCTACTACGGCGAGAGTAGCACTAGTAGCGGCTTTAGAAAGCCCGTCGGTAGCGCCCTTGGCGTTTTCGTCTTGTTATATAGTAAGTAGGCGTTATAGTAGTTGCGGATTGTACCGGTTATCCCGGTCTACTAGTATTTCTAGTTTATTAGATTAATAGTCTTAGTCCTTCTAGGGTAGCCCCTAGGTCCTAATACGTAAGTTCGGTGGATCAGCTATAGCTATATTTCGTCGTTGTCTAGGTTAATAAGTATCCTCCTATAGTAGTAAGCCTTGCCTGCAATAGCTTAGTACTTTATATATAGTACTTTAAGCTTCGTTTTTATATCCTTTAGCTACACTCTAGTTCTAGGGTCTGCTAACGCCTTAAGCGTTACCTTTAGTAGATCCAAGCTTGTATATATCTCGTTTAGCAGATCGTCGATATACCTTGACAGGTCTAACTAGTTAACTGTAATCGCCTCGTTATACAGTCTTAGTAGTTTAAATGTCTCTAGATCGAACCGGTTAGGGTTAATTAGTAGCCTCTTATAGTTCTAGAGTCGGTTATCCTCTACGCCCTATAGTATATGTTCTAGCTTATAGCTTAGCGTATCTAGCATTGCGTTTGCCGATCCCGGCTAGTAGATAATATAGAAGTTAAATCGTAATAGGAATTCGGACTACTATATATACCTTAGGGACAGTTGCTTCGTCGTTACAAAGGTCTGAAGGTTCTTATAGTCTATAATAATGTCAAACCAGCCGTTTGCTCCCTCTAGTTCTAGTCGCCATTCCTCCAGTACCTTAATTACCGCTAATAGCTCCTTGTTATAGATATCGTAATTGCATTCCTATACTAAGTGCTTTACGCTAAAGTAAGCTACTAGGTACTAGTCGCCGTTATCGTCTTATTATAGTAGCGTTCCGTCTACTAACTAGTCTAAAGCGTTAGTTTCGACAACTATAGGCTTATCCTAGTTATAGATCCTTAGCGCTAGTACTATCGAAAAGTATATTTTTAGTTGTTCGAAAGTAGATTAGTATAGTCTGCTCTATTCCTAGCTCGTTGTTTTCTTCGTTAAGTTATAAAGTAGCCTCGCTACTCCTAAGAAGTTCTTAATGAATCGCCGGTAGAAGTTCGCGAAGCCTAGGAAGCGTTGTAACTACCGTCTCGTCGTCGGTAGCTCCTAAGATACGATCGCCGCTACCTTCTCTTTGTCTATATCGATACCGCCCGGTATAATAATCAGGCCTAGGTATTTCGTTCTTATAGTATAGAATTCGTACTTATTAATATCGACCTAGAGGCCCGCCTAGTGTAGTCTCTTTAGTACCTCCTTTACCTACTTGACGTAGTCTGCTATATTCGTAGAGTAGATTAGTATATTATCTAAGTAAGCTATAGCGTATACGTCTAGCATATTGTATAGCGTATTATTAATATAGTGCTAAAACGTAGCAGGCGCTCCCTATAGCCTAAACGGTATAACCAGCGATTCGTAGAGGCTGAATTGTATTACGAACGCTATTAACCATTCGTAGCCTTCCGCTACTCGGACTCTATTAAACGCCGCGATAACATCTAGCTTCGTAAAGATCTACGCTCTATAGATAGAATCGAGTATCTCCTTGATTAGTGGTATTAGATATCGACTCTTTATCGAAACGTTGTTTAGACCTTAGAAGTTAGCGTAAATCCGTACTCCGCCTTCTAGCTTCTAGGTAAGTAGTAGAGGCGCTCCTATACTTGATTTTAATAGTTAGATAAAGCCTTTCGTTAGGTAGTTATCTAGCTAGCGCTTAACTACGTATAGTTCTATTAGTAAGAACGGTCTATTCCTTAAGAACGGTAGCTTACTTCCTAGTATTAGCTCGATTTTATAGTTGTATAATCTATATAGTAGTAGCGTATCTACCTCCTAGGGAAGAAAAGTCTTGAACGTATCGCGATACTCCGCTAGTAGGCGTTTTAAGATATCCGCTACTATTAGCTAGGGTTTGTTACTCTTCTCGAAGAATTTCTAAGCGTCCTTCTCTATAATCCTATAAATCGTCTCTACGTCGCTCTAGAAGGCATTTACGAACTTATAGTACCGTTCTAGGAGTACTAAAGTATAGTCCTCTAGCGAGCCTTCGCGGTTTAACATCCGCTTGTAAAAGTCGTCTAGTAGGGTATAAAGCGTAGCCCTCTCCTTATCCTTCTTCTCGTTTAGTATTGCTTGTTCTAGTTAGTTAACTATTATACGTATTACCGTTACGCCCTTCTAGCGGTAGAAAAGTATAAAGTTTAGCGCGTTTAGTATCTTAATGTCGTTTTTATTAATCGCCTCGTTACGCGGTAGTAGCTTCGGGAGTCGTTTCGGTAGTAGCGGCGCCTATAGGTACCTACGCCCGTTTACCTTCTTCGTTAGTTATAGCCTCCTTATAAGCTTATTCGGAATAACTACCGCTCTCGATCCTAGTAGGGATAAGCTCTACTATAGTCCGTTCTCGAGCGCTCTCTAATAGCGTTACAACGGGGATAACCTCCTTTTCCTCTTATTCTATAGGTTCTTTAGACCCTAGTTATACTCCCTGTCCTTTAGTTCTCCCTTATCTAGAACTTCCTTAACTAATGCTTAGTATCTCGCTATATTTTCTATAGTTATAGGTTCCGCAGTTGTAGGTTCTATAGTTATAGGCTTCGCTTATAGTACCGTTAGCTCGGTTATATATTCTAGTAAGTAACGTTACTCTTGGTAACGCTCCCTAAACGTAAGCTTTAGGTCCGCCTAGTTAATTGTTAGGTTATATCTTCTTAGCTATAGGAGGCCTAGAATAATCGGATTATCTTTCGCTAGTATAGTAATAAAGAACCAAAGCTTCTCCCTATACTAGCTAATCCTTAGTTCTAGTACCGTACTCTATTCGATCTATAACTTTAGTATACTATTAGCTAAGTAGAGTAGCTTCCTCGTTTCTAGTCTACTTAGCGGTATATCGTTACATACTACGAAACTAAAGTCTATAAAGGTAAGACCTATATAGCCTAAATCTACAAGCGCTATACACGCTATCTTACACTTGCTTATTACAATGTAGGAGGATAATAGGATTAAATTAGCTATCTAACCGATAGCGCTAATAACTAAATCGCTACTACCTCCCCTATAATAGCCTCTATACCCGTATATACGTCTTTGCGTAGAGGCTAGGCATTTCCCTAGTACTATTATTACTATTCTAGGTCTTCTATACTCTATTCGGGTTCGTAGTACTTAGCATTGTCGTAACTAACTTCTCCTAGAACGTAGCCTTAGTCTATAAATCGTACGCGGTACGCGCTATAGCCTCCGCTGTTATTGCTAAAGTTCTGGTTATTATTACCGAAGTTCTAGTTGTTATTGTTCTATTGATATAGGTATCCGCCGCCGCCGCGGCCTCCGCCGCCTCCGAATCCGCCGTTATTATTATTCTAGTTCGGGCCGCTATTGTTATTCTAGTTTGGGCCGCTGTTATTGCTAAATCCGCCGTTACTACTAAATCCGCCATTGTTACTAAATCCGCCGTTATTACCTAATCCGCCGTTATTACCGAATCCGCCGTAGTTGCTACTGCCGCCCCGCTACCCTCTACCTCTAGCGCCTAGGTTGTTCTAGGCTTACTTACCTTTCTCTATATATTTCGCTATAATATAGCCCCTTATACTATAGAGGAAACAAAGACCTATAGCTATATACTACTCCCTCTCTAAGTTAGAGAGTTGTAAGATAGTCGCCTTATCCTTAGTAGTAGTTACTTAGTTAACGTCTATAGCGTTTAGGTCCTTACTTTCCTTCTTAGTATTATAGCTATTATAGTAGTTTAGCTCGTTAGCCTTCTTTA
>MU853404.1:467880-480302 GCA_033297235.1 Trichocladium antarcticum
TCTAGATTATCTACTGCCTAGGTATAGCAAACGGCTGCCCTAACGTACTAAGTAAGAAGCTAGAGTTTATACTAAAGGACGTTAAAGATAATAGGCTATAGAATAGGCGGCGCCCCCTGATCGACCTAAGTAAGTTCAACCTAGAGACCTTTAGTAGTAAGTATAACTCTAAGCTACTAGGCAAGACACTAGAGCTCTTTAGCCTTGACGTTTCGCGCTACGCTAACGACCTTATTGCAGAGAGCTACGCGAGCTCGCTATTTATAGTAGACGTAGTAGAGGCGCTTAGCGACTAGGAGGTACGCGCCTAGCTAAGTAAGATTAAGTAGGAGCTAAGAGTGCCGTTCGCTAAGTGCAAGTTAGTCTTAGGCAGGGCGTTCTACTATAGTAGGCTAATAATCGACCCGGGCGATACAGAGCTCTATTTGTAGCTTATCTACCGGATATATATATTAGGGCCCGGCGGGTACCTAGGGAGGATAAAGACGCTTAACCTAATAAACAGGGTCTACTAGTAGCTAGGGATAAGCGTATTAGTAAGGACGTTCGTTAAAGCCTATATTCTATACTTTAAGACGAAGAACCCCCGCTCGAAGCCTATAGGGTTCCTTAAGCCGCTCCTGCTACCGTTAGCGCCGTAGTAAGATATATCGGTAGACTATATTACGCCGCTCCTACTATATAACTAGAGGGGGTAGGAGTTTAGGTACGTAGTAGTAGTAGTTAACCGGCTTACGAAGATACGCTACTTTATTGCAATAGCGACACTAGAGGCTAACGAGCTAGCTAACTGGTTTATTAAGTACGTATACTTGCTCTATAGCGTACCGGAGACGATTATATTAGACAGAGGTACGTAGTTCGTTTCAGGGTTCTAGAGGGCGCTATCGGCGCGCCTTGCGATTACCCTAAGACCCTTGTCGGCGTTCTACCCTTAGATAAACAGCTAGATAGAGCGGATTAACGTAGAACTAGAGCAGTACCTACGGCTATATATCGACTAGGCGTAGGATAACTAGGTTAACTAGCTCCCCCTAGCGGAGTTTATAGGGAACAATATAGTCTCTAAGACGATAGGCGTATTACCGTTCTTCGCGAATTATAGCTTTAACCTAAGGATAGGTATAGAGCCGTCGAAGCTATACCTACTAAATATCTTAGAGTAGTAGAAGTAGGAGTTTTTCTAGGTATTAGAGCTTATAGACTGCTTTAGGGCGATCCTTAGGAAGGTTACGGCGCTAGCAAAGCAGTTATAGGACCGCTATAAGTAGAACGCGAACCGCTATAGGGAGGACGTACCGTAGTACCGCGTTAGCGATATAGCGATGCTCGATATATAGAACTATAAGACTAGTAGGCTAACTACGAAGCTTACGCTATAGTAGGAGGGCCCGTTCGAGGTTACAAAGGCCTTGTTATACGTAGTAACTCTAAAGCTCCTAGCAAATATAACGATCTTCCCTACGTTCTACGTCTCGAGAGTAAGGCGCTACCTAAGGTAGGGGCTAGCTAGCTAAGAGAGGGTTAACAACGACGTAAGCGCTAACCGCAGGCGCGTAGTTACGCGGACTAACAAGGGCGAAGACGTAGTAGAGTAGAGGTTCGAGAAGATTATAGGGTTTAGCAAGGCGGCGAACGGCCGCTAGTAGTACCAAGTCAAGTAGGAAGGTTATAATAACCTGACTTAGTAACTTGCAACGGATCTACAGGTCTGTGATAACGCTATCTAGGAGTTCTAGGATACGTACCCCGAGCTCCCGGGGCTACTATCGTAGACGCGAAGAAGGAGGGCGTAGCGGTAGGAGGTAAGGCGCTAAGCAAAAGGAACGGGCTGTAGATACGAGTATCCAAAATCGAGCGTGTAGAATAGGATAGGCTCTAGATACAAGCATCTAAAATCGGGTGTTTTAGGAGCGTTTAAGATAGCTCTAGAGGCGAGTATCTAGAATTGAACGGTTAGGATAGCTCTAGATGCAAGTATCCAAGATTAAGTGAGCGGTTAGGATAGCTCTAGATGCGAGTATCTAAAATAGAGGCTATTTTTGTATAGGGGGGCTTGTTTAGAGAGGGAGGGTAGTGTTATAGGCATAGCCTATGTTATATGCTATGTCATGTGCTATACTATGTGGTTAGCTAAGCACCCTGTAGCTAGAGGAGCGTGGCTCTACACTAGGTAGAGCTCGCCGCGTAGAGCCTTCAGCCCTCGCGAGCTCCTACGAAGGTTGCACTGTTGTGCAACCTTGTTGTATACGACCGTTATATATAATCCGTAATAATATCGAACCTCTTAGCTATACCTTCGAGCTCGGGGCGCTATTCCTCGAGCGCTTTAACGATCGCGAGGAGCTCCTTATTATAGATGTTATAGTTACACTTAGCTATAGTATACTTTACTAAGAAGTAAGTAACTGGATATAACTCGCCGTTATCCCCTTTCTATAGTAGCGCTCTACCTACTAACTAGTCTAACGTATTAACTTCTACTACCGCTCGCTTCTCCTAGTTATATATCCGTAGTACTAGTGCTGTAATAAAGCATACCTTTAGGCGCTAGAAAGCCGCCTTATACTACTTGGACTACTCTTAGTCTACTATCTTCTTTGTAAGCTCGTATAGCGGCTGTACGTAGCTTGAAAAACCTCGTATAAATTAGCGGTAGAAGTTCGCGAACCCTAAGAACCGCTAGAGGTACCTCCTTATCTCCGGAGCCTCCTAATTACGTACCGCTTCGACCTTATCTAGGTCTATCTTAATGCCCCTAGGCGTAATAATAAGCCCTAGGTACTTCGTCCACTTTATATAGAATTTGCACTTGTCGATATCTACCTATAGGCCTATGTCGATTATACGCTTTAGCACCTCCCTAACTTGCTTAATATACTCTTTAAGCGTACTAGAGTAGACTAGGATATTGTCTAGGTACGCTATTGTATAGTTATTTAGAGCGTCGTAGAGGATGTCGTTTATATAATGCTAGAAGGTAGCAAGCGCGCCCTATAGGCCGAACGGTGTAACTAGCGTCTTATATAGGCTAAATCTTATAATGAACGCTATAAGCTACTTGTAGCCCGGCGCTATATATACTCGGTTAAACGCCGCGATTACGTTAAGCTTCGTGAAGATCTTCGCCTTATAGATAGAGTCTAGGGTCTCCTAGATTAGTAGGATAGGGTACTAGCTCTTTAGCGTTACGTTATTAATGCTACGGTAGTCGACGTAGATCCTAATACCTCCGCCTAGCTTCTAGGCTATAAGGATAGGTAACGAGGCGCTTGAGCGTAAAGGCTAGATAAACCCCTTTGTAAGGTTGTTATTAAGCTAGCGCTTTAGTATACGTAGCTCTATCGGTAACATTAGGCGATTCCTCAAGTACAGGACTACGCTCCCTAGGAGCAGCTTGATCCTATAGTTATATATATAGTAGGGGGGTAAGATATTAGCGTCCTATAGGACGAAGGTAGCTACTAGGTCTTAGTATTCCTTTGGTAGGCGCGCCTTAATCTCGTCTAAAGTAGGCGCTAGTCTATCCGCCTTATCGAAGAACTTCTTAGAATCCTCCTCTATAATCTTATTAAGCTTCTTATCCCCTTTGGCGAGCGTGTCGATAAAGCTATAGAACCTTGCTAGGAGCATCGACTTCGCGTACTCTAGTATACTCTCTCGACTTAGTAGGTCCTTAAAAAACTACTTAGGTAGAACTAGTATATAGTCTCTCTTCTTAGCCTCTACTGCTCTTTCTAGCTTGCCTATTATAGTCTATATAACTACTATACCCTTCTATTAGTATACTACTAGGAAGCTCGCTCTATTTAGGATCTTTGCGTTATCCTAGCGGATCTTCCCCTATACTTAACTAAGTAGGGGTAGGGCGTAGAGGGGGGAACAGGGTCTAGGGGGTAGTCTCCTAGTACCGGCTACTACCTCTACTAGCCTTAGTAATATAGGGGGCGGCGCTTCGACCGGTACGCCTATCGCTCCTAGCGGTACAAGCGTCCCCTGTAGGTCGGCCTACGCGCCTCCCTAGGACGTAGATCTCTACTATCTATAGGCCTGTCTCCGCCTATTAGACCACCTAGCTCTCTTATAGTTAGAGAGCTTGCTTATAGCGATAGCGACCTCGTCGTCGTTACTAGAGGTACTATAGTCGTTATCTTCGGGTACGTCCTCTACCGTTACGTAGTACCGCTCGCTATTCCTAGGGGGTAGGGGTACCTCTAGCTAGCCTATCTACCGAACGACCTAGCTCCTAATATACTCTAGTAGGTACCTCCTACGGTAGTACTCTATAAATTCGAGCTATAGGGTCTCCTAGTCGATCTGTAGGTTATACTTCCGTAGCTATAGGAGGCCTAAGATTACTAGGGTCTCCTTTATAAGCGTTGTAACGAAGCACACCAGGGTCTCCTAGTAGTTGCTAACGACTAGCGTAAGCGCCGCTAAATGCTCGATCTAGCGTAAGAACCCTCCGTTAGCTAGAAATAGCGGCCGCTATACCGCTAGCCTCTCTAGTAGTAGCCTATTTGCAACTGTAAAGCTAAAATCTACAAACGCTAGACCTATATAACCTAAGTCTACAAGTGCTATATACTCTATATTGCACCTACTAACTACTAGGTACAATAATAAGAGAATAGATTTAGCGCTACTACCTACGGTACTAATGACTAAACTATCTCCCTATCCCTTCTATAGCTAGCGGTACCTCTCCTATAAGCGATAGTTTATAGGAGCTCCTCGTTTCCCTAGTTATTATATAAGAAGCCGAAACTAGGGGGTTACTCTATACTCTAGTAAGCGCTATAGTCCTCCTGCTCGTCTACCTCCCTAACGATAAAACCGCTCTAGTTAGAGGCG
Source organism: Trichocladium antarcticum (assembly GCA_033297235.1). Classification (NCBI taxonomy): domain Eukaryota; kingdom Fungi; phylum Ascomycota; class Sordariomycetes; order Sordariales; family Chaetomiaceae; genus Trichocladium; species Trichocladium antarcticum. The sequence continues at coordinate 472,735 of MU853404.1, forward strand.
TCTGCAAAACGTATAGCGAGCCTGCCTTAACCCCTCTAATAGGCCCTAACGTAGCCGCTTACGCCGCCGCAAGCTAGGAGGCCCCTAGAGGGGGCTTAACCGAAGCCTTGCTAAGTAGGCTGCTACTATCCCTAAGGCTACTGCTATCTCTACATGCCGCCGTGGCCCTATGCTCCGCTGTAGCCCTGCGCTCCGCCGTAGCCCTGCGCCCCGCTATAGCCTTGCGCGCCGCCGTAGCCCTATACCCCGCTATAGCCCTACGCGCCGCCGTAGCCCTACGCGCCTCCGTGCTATAGCTAGCCGCTATAGCTACTATAGCCTTCTCGGCCGGCCCGGCAATACCTTAAGATATAGTCGCTAGCGCCGTACTTAAAGTACAGGCCGCTAGCCCTACGGCGCTTCTTTTCTTATAGTGTAAGCGCGGCCAGGGTAACGGCGTCGATCTCTATAGCGTCGGGATCCCAGGCTCTCCCGGTACCCCCGCTACCGCTACTATAATATATAGCGAGCGCGCCGTTGCCGCTACGGATCTTCTTCCTAAAGTCCTCTATATCTAAGTTTATAGATAGGGTCTAGGCTATCTCGGCCTACGCGTCGAAGTTGTCCGACGCTAGTAGCCTAACCTACAATGTAAACGTAGCCGAGAGGCAGGCTAAGATCCGTTCTCTAAATATACGGACCTACGTCGTACTCTTGATATTAGCGGTGTTAGCTAGGTTCAAGAACTCTATTAGGAAGTCGTTAAAGTTCGCGAACTTGTTCTCCTAAACGAGTATATAGAGCTAGTTCGCGGCTACTATAGCGACGTTATAGGTTATATACCGCTTCTCGAGGTCGTTTAGGAACTTAGTTCTAGTCTTCTAGTACTAGCGCCTATTATCGTTTAGGTAGTTCTCGATTGTCTAGAGCTTCGACTTGACCGCGTAGCTTACGTTACTACCAAGTATTGCCTTAGCGTATAGGATCTTCGTACGCTTAGTCGAGAACTTATAAGGGCGTATTCTCTAGTACCCCTAGACCTTATCTAACTAGTTGTTAAATAGGGTAGTCCGCTTAATAGTATCCTTCTCCTCCCCTATAAACGGTATTAGGTAGGGGAGGGACATTGCGGCTAGGTTGTCCTTATTATAGGGCTAGTATAACAGCTAGCTACTACCTCTACTACCTTTAGCTAGCGCGGCGCTTGTCGCCTCGAGCGCCTATAGGGTTATTAGTCTCTGCTCCTTAAGTATCTTTAAGATTACTACGTTTATATACTTCTACGCCTTAAGCTATTCGTAAAGCGCCTTGCCCTTAGTAACCGCGTTGTTAGCTATTGCCTAGGTATTAGCGAGCGCGGCAAGTGTTGCCTTCTACTCCGCTAGCGCGGCTCGTAGCTACTCGCGTATAATAGCAGCACGCGACAGGCTAGCTTGCTCTAGCGCCTACATTAGTATATTGTTGCTATCTTCTACCCTATCTATTATCCTAGTTCGTTAGGGTAGTTCTATAGGGGGTAGTCCTATACGTTAGATATCCTATACGTTAGACTGTAAATAGGGGTAGGGTACTCGTTTTAACTTGTACTATATAGTCGAGGTTAAACAAAGTCCGGTACGTTAGAAAAAAGAAGCGTTCTAGCTAGTCTAAGGTGTTCGATCTGCCTCTAACGGTCTAACTAGCTACGCGCGCAAGTTGAAGGTACAACCTACTATAACGGTCGTATATAACAAGGTTGTATAATAGTGCAACCTTCGTAGGAGCTCGCGAGGGCTGAAGGCTCTGCGCGGCGAGCTCCACCTAGTGTGGAGCTACGCTCCTCTAGCTATAGAGTGCTCAGCCAACCACATGGCATGGCACATGATATGGCACATGACATAGGCTGTGCCTGTGACAGTTATACTCCCTATCCTCTAGTTCTCCCTTATCTAGGACTTCCTCGACCGATACTTAGTATTTCGTAGTGTTTTTTATAGTTGTAGGTTCCGCGGTTGTAGGTTCTATAGTTATAGGTATCGCTTATAGTGCCGTTAGCTCGGTTATATATCCTAGTAAGCAACGTTGCTCTTAGTAACGCTCTCTAAACGTAAGCTTTAGGTCCGCCTAGTTGATTGTTAGGTTGTATCTTCTTAGCTATAGGAGGCCTAGAATAATCGGATTGTCTTTCGCTAGTATAGTAATAAAGAACCGAAGCTTCTTCTTATACTAGCCGATCCTTAGTTCTAGTACTATACTCTATTCGATCTATAACTTTAATATACTATTAGCTAAGTAGAGTAGCTTCCTTGTTTCTAGTCTACTTAGCGGTATATTGTTATATACCGCGAAACTAAAGTCTATAAAGGCGAGACCTATATAGCCTGAATCTACAAGCGCTATATACGCTATCTTACGCTTACTTATTATAATATAGGAGGATAATAGGATTGAATTATTATTTATTCGTACTCCGATATGCCTTACAGCGCGCCGGTCCTGCTACTGGTTTATATACAAAGGAAACCGTACCCCCTGAACAGAGGGCCGGGTAAAAACCCCTGCATACGCTTCTACTTTAGCGCTTTAAATCCATTATACTACGTATAAAAGGTAGCCCCTGTCTCCCTCAGCGGCTCGATTCGGCACTTCCCGCACCCTCTCCGCTACTCTTAGCCGCTTTCGCGGCTATCGTAGCTTCTAGTTGTAGCCTACGAGCTACGCTATACTCCGTCAGGCGCCCTGAATCTATTAACTAGCTAATGACCACCTTTACTAAGCTCCTATATAGCTATACCGCTTGTCGTAAGACGAGCTACAGATCCTGTCGTAACTATATTTGTAACTCTTCCTAGGTTCTATACTTCGGTAGATCTTTATACTATACTACTAGGTGTTCGATCGTTTCTTTGCCCTCGCTGTACTTGTAGTACGGTATAGTAATCTCTAGGACGTTTACCCTATTTAGGTACTCCCGGAGGCTAATGTCCCCGCTACGCGCCTAGGCGAGCAGGGAGCTCTAAGCCTTACTTAGACCCTTATATCTCTTAAGGGCAAGGTCTATAAATAGTTATATCGGGGGGTCCTTATCTACCAAGCGGTACGTAGGTCTTCTTACTCTCGTTACAAGCGCGGCGCGCCTCTCCTAGGCCGCTATCTCGCGCTCCTGCTAGGCAAGTTCTACTACTCTATCTATATTAAGGGTCTTATTCTTAAGCTTCTCTACCTTCTACTTTTACTTAGCCTACTCGTTTACTATAGCTACTACTCTCTCGACTACTATTAGCCCCTATAGGCCTAGCCTAGGCTTCCTCCCTTACGTCCTCACGCTCCTCTTCTAGAACCTTCTAAATAGCTTAGTATATACCTTCTAGATTAAGCTCGCTACTATAACCAGGGGGCGCCCTAGTCCCTCCCCTAACTAGAGGAGTAGTTTGTATATCCTAGCTTCGAAGTTAGCTAGCCGCTTGTTTAGGTAGAGGTCTACTAGTAGGACCTAGGCCTCTATCTCTAGGTACCTAATTAGCGTAGTTCTATAGCCTCCTGCTACTATACGGAGGCCCTTGCTCTAGTCCTTCGCTAGCTTCTCGGCTATCCCCTTTAGCTCGCTCCCCTTACTAACTGTAGTTAGGACGTAGTAGCTCGCTACTCCATATACTACTACGCTCCTTATACACTTCGTATATACCTCCCGGGCCTTCGTAAGGCTCGGGCCCTACGTCTTCGCCGCGATCCTCGTTAGCGCGAACTCCTAGGTAGCAAGCTTCTTCTTGACCGCGCCGCGGTGCGCTTGCTATAAGAGCTTCTAGTCTAGCCAGACCCTAAGGAACCTAGCGGACTTGACTAGTCTAATATCTATATACCTACCTCTATCCAGGAGGGCAAGCTTAGCTAGGTCTAGCTACTACCTTTGGTTCTTGTTAAAGTAGATTAGTTCGTACTTCTACGTTACGAACGCCATTCCCTACGTTCCCGCCTACTTCAAGCAGGTTCCCTACGCTCGCTCGAGTTAGCGGATGTTCACCTTGGCCGACTTTCCGAACACTAGCAGGTTCGTGTCGTCGGCGAAGCCCGCTATACTAAGGTGTAGGTGCTCTCTCCTTAGGTCCTTGTATAGTAATGTAATATATAAGATGAACAGGACGGGTAATAGGGGGGACCCCTGGGGCACCCCCGCCGTGACTAGGATGTTATCTGTTGCCTTCCCGTCGAAGTAGAGGATCGCGAATAGGATTGAATTAGCTATCTAACCGATAGCGCTAATAACTAAATCGCTACTACCTCCCCTATAATAGCCTCCGTGCCCTTACGCGCGTCTTCGCGTAGAGGCTAGGCATTTCCCTAGTACTATTGTTACTATTCTAGGTCTTCTATACTCTATTCGGGTTTATAGCGCTTAGCATCGTTGTAATCGACTTCTCCTAGAACGTAGCCTTAGTCTATAAATCGTACATAGTATACGCTACAGCCTCCGCCGTTGTTACCGAAGTTCTAGTTGTTATTGTTCTGTCGACACAGGTATCCGCCGCCGCTATAGCCTCCGCCGCCTCCGAATCCGCCGTTATTACCGAATCTACTATTGTTATTGTTAAATCCGCTATTATAGTTATTCTAGTTTAGGCCGCTATTGTTGTTCTAGTTCAGGCTGCTACTATTATTGCCGAATCCGCTGTTATTACTAAATCTACCGTAGTTACTACGGCTACCCCGCTACCCTTTACCTCTAGCGCCTAGGTTATTCTAGGCTTGCTTGCCTTTCTCTATACATTTCGCCGCAATGTAGCCCCTTATACTATAGAGGAAATAGAGACCTGTAGCTATATACTACTCCCTCTTTAAGTTAGAGAGTTATAAGATAGTCGCCTTGTCCTTAGTAGTAGTTACCTAGTTAACGTCTATAGCGTTTAGGTCCTTACCTTCCTTCTTAGTATTATAGCCGTTATAGTAGTTTAGCTCGTTAGCCTTCTTTAAGTGTTCCTTTATTTCAAGGTTATTAGCCTAGGCCTAGGCTATAGTAACCTATCCCTAGAAGTTATCCTAGGCTAGGAGGTTCGTCTATAGTAGGATCAGGTCCTATATTAGCTTCGAAAGCTTCTCTCTTAGCGCGCGTATATAGGTAGCGTTATCCTAGTTACTTAGGTCGTAGAGGTTCGAGAACTCTATAATAAAGTCTATAAACTTTATATACTTATCCTTCTATACTATCTTACGTAGCTTGTTCTCTATATTAGCTACTAGATCTATCGTTACATACTTCTTAGAAAGGAACTTAATAAACTTATTAGTAGTTATCTATACCTAGGCTTACTTATTACCTAGATTCGCGACAATAGTATCGATGTAGTTGCTAATTCCTATAGCTACGATTCCCTTTAGTAGCGAAGCTACGTAAAGGATCTTCGCTTTCTTAGTCGCGTATTCTAGCGGCCTTACAGCCTATCGCGCCGTAATTAGCGTCTTCTACATTCTAAATTGTATAGTTCGCTTCGCTAAGTCCCGCTTAGAGCCTAAGAACGTAGAGGCATATAGCATACTGCCCTCCCTAGCGCTACCGCCGCTACCTAGCTTCCCGGACTCGATTAGCTTCGTTAAAACGTTATTCTCTACCTATAGAACTATAGCCTTCTTGTTTGCCTCGTTCGCCCTAACTATCTATCTCTAGATTTCCTTAGTTGTGCCCCTAAGGATATATTCGGTAAGGTTCGCCATTATCCTCTCTATTGTATTGTCCTTTCTAGTTCTCTTAAGCGCTTTAAGCAAGAGGTCGTTACCTATAAACGGCCTATAGTATCCTTCGAAATAACCCTTTAGTTTTAGGTATATCTCTTCCTTTAAGGCTATAATAGCCTTGCTATATATATCCTTAATAGGAATAGGCACTTAGGCTATAGAGCTTACGTCAACGTCTATAGTACTTGCTATCTTCTTTTATATAGGTTTCTTAGGTTTAGGTTCTTAGGTTTAGGGGTTTAGGTTTCTTAGGTTTAGGTATCGGACTGTCTTATCGTTCTAGGACCGACTATCTTATTAGTTTCTTAGGTTCGAGGCGGTCGAATTGTGATTTCGGTTAGTTCGCGCAACGCAAATTCGTTATAATCAATCGACAAAGGTCTACATACACGAACAGAAGGTACAACCAACTATTACAGGTAGTAAATGCCCAATGTTAGGGTATGTATATATTCGATATAGTTATACAAGGAACTCAAGATGGTAGGTATAGCCCGCCGGGGATAAGCCCTGCGTAGCGGGCTCTATATGCTGCAGGCTCTGCAGGCCCTACATCGCACAACCGCTCTACAATGGCCATACGGCCCGCAATGGCCATACGGCCATATGTCACGGCTAGACCCGTGACAGCTACGGTTTTTGAGTTAGCGGAGGGAGACGAGGTTATATATAAAAGTCGGGTAAAAAGCTACGTCTTTAAGAGTAATAACTCGGGATCCGTTCTTAGTCTTTACTATAATGTCGACTTCGCTATATCCCTTAATAGCAACGGGATATTCTCCGGCCTAAACGTAGTCTAACGGGCTTACGAGGCAAGGTAGTGACTTAAACTAGGAGAGGTTGTTATATAGGTAGATAGTTGATCCGGAATCGAGGATAGACGAGTTAACTAGGGGGTATATAAGCTACCCTACTTAGAAGGCCGCTAGTATAGTAAAGAAGCTTGCGGTATATCTTCCGACCGTACGCCCGCACCTAGCTAGCTACTATGCCTACTTCTTAAAGTAGGGCGTTAGAAAGTTCTCTAATATCTTAGTAGCTTCCTAGCTAGGTGCTAATATTATCTCTAGAGAGGTCTTTGTCTAAATAGAGGGGGCCTTAGCTATTTGATCAGCTATCTAGCACTCTTAGGGGGCTACTGCTACTTACGTAGAGTTTCGGCACTCTTCGTCTACTGATTTTATAGTAGGTATCTTAGGGGCCTTTCGGCGCTCTTCTTCTACTAGTTGTAACGTAGCAGGTTTCTTATCTACTAGTAACAAAGTAGCAGGTATCTAGTTATAGGCTACCTCTAGTTACAAAGTAGGGCGGTACTCTAGGGAAGCACGTTGTTGTTATATACTCCTACTTAGGGCTAACGCTATAGGGAGTTAATCTTAATCTTAGGATAACTCTTTTAGGTTAGATCTCTATCTCTTTGGCTTTATTCGCCCCGTTTTAGCTTTAAGCGAGGGGTTTGCCTTAAGGTTCTTCTCTATTCTCTAGATAATGTTCTCTCTATATATGAATCTCTAGGGGGCTCTCTCTAGGTATAGGTAGTAGTATCTTTCTATATTATATACTCCTTTATACGCCTTATATAGTATAACCTCCTCCTCCTCTTACTAGGGGCTTATATCGCTTCTCTTTCTCTTACTACTAAATATCGGGAACGCCCTACGGGTAACCCTAGGCTTCGATTTCGCTAGGAGGTCTTAGGTACCGATCTAGAGTTAGTAGGTTATATCCTCGATTATATAGTCTTAGAAGTTAGTAGCAACTACTCTCTACTTTTTAGATCGAGTAACGAAGGCAAGGGGTATCTAGTTAATCGCTTTGCTTAGGTTAGCGATCTAAACGATAGGGAGGGTTCCTTCCTAGATATCTCTTATAATAGCTTCCTC
>MU853404.1:480487-497743 GCA_033297235.1 Trichocladium antarcticum
TCGAATTGTGATTTCGGTTAGTTCGCGCAACGCAAATTCGTTATAATCAATCGACAAAGGTCTACATACACGAACAGAAGGTACAACCAACTATTACAGGTAGTAAATGCCCAATGTTAGGGTATGTATATATTCGATATAGTTATACAAGGAACTCAAGATGGTAGGTATAGCCCGCCGGGGATAAGCCCTGCGTAGCGGGCTCTATATGCTGCAGGCTCTGCAGGCCCTACATCGCACAACCGCTCTACAATGGCCATACGGCCCGCAATGGCCATACGGCCATATGTCACGGCTAGACCCGTGACAGCTACGGTTTTTGAGTTAGCGGAGGGAGACGAGGTTATATATAAAAGTCGGGTAAAAAGCTACGTCTTTAAGAGTAATAACTCGGGATCCGTTCTTAGTCTTTACTATAATGTCGACTTCGCTATATCCCTTAATAGCAACGGGATATTCTCCGGCCTAAACGTAGTCTAACGGGCTTACGAGGCAAGGTAGTGACTTAAACTAGGAGAGGTTGTTATATAGGTAGATAGTTGATCCGGAATCGAGGATAGACGAGTTAACTAGGGGGTATATAAGCTACCCTACTTAGAAGGCCGCTAGTATAGTAAAGAAGCTTGCGGTATATCTTCCGACCGTACGCCCGCACCTAGCTAGCTACTATGCCTACTTCTTAAAGTAGGGCGTTAGAAAGTTCTCTAATATCTTAGTAGCTTCCTAGCTAGGTGCTAATATTATCTCTAGAGAGGTCTTTGTCTAAATAGAGGGGGCCTTAGCTATTTGATCAGCTATCTAGCACTCTTAGGGGGCTACTGCTACTTACGTAGAGTTTCGGCACTCTTCGTCTACTGATTTTATAGTAGGTATCTTAGGGGCCTTTCGGCGCTCTTCTTCTACTAGTTGTAACGTAGCAGGTTTCTTATCTACTAGTAACAAAGTAGCAGGTATCTAGTTATAGGCTACCTCTAGTTACAAAGTAGGGCGGTACTCTAGGGAAGCACGTTGTTGTTATATACTCCTACTTAGGGCTAACGCTATAGGGAGTTAATCTTAATCTTAGGATAACTCTTTTAGGTTAGATCTCTATCTCTTTGGCTTTATTCGCCCCGTTTTAGCTTTAAGCGAGGGGTTTGCCTTAAGGTTCTTCTCTATTCTCTAGATAATGTTCTCTCTATATATGAATCTCTAGGGGGCTCTCTCTAGGTATAGGTAGTAGTATCTTTCTATATTATATACTCCTTTATACGCCTTATATAGTATAACCTCCTCCTCCTCTTACTAGGGGCTTATATCGCTTCTCTTTCTCTTACTACTAAATATCGGGAACGCCCTACGGGTAACCCTAGGCTTCGATTTCGCTAGGAGGTCTTAGGTACCGATCTAGAGTTAGTAGGTTATATCCTCGATTATATAGTCTTAGAAGTTAGTAGCAACTACTCTCTACTTTTTAGATCGAGTAACGAAGGCAAGGGGTATCTAGTTAATCGCTTTGCTTAGGTTAGCGATCTAAACGATAGGGAGGGTTCCTTCCTAGATATCTCTTATAATAGCTTCCTCTATTAGTATCTCCTACTTCTTAATCTATAGCTCGAAATCCTCTTGTACTATAGTTACGAACCTTAACTATTTAAGGATAGCGTAGTACGCTCTAATCTTCTTATAGAGGGCTATAGCTACCTTGACGTCGTTAGTGCTAAATCCCTTGTAGATACGGTACTACTTATTAACGCCTTAGTCTATATAAAGTTAGGTTATTTGGAGCTAGACCTAGATAGTATCTATAATAAAGTCCTAGAGCTTCTAGACTTCCTTCCGTTATTAGGCTATATCTTAGGCCTTCTCTCGGTAGTTATTCTCTAAGATAGAGAGTATCTAGTTCTACACTATTAATAGGTATACTTGCTTAGCCGTTTAGGCGGCTATAGTAGTAGCCGCGTTGTCGTTATTGCCGCTGCCGGCTCCGGCGTAAGCGCTAGCGTAGCTAGGGGCAGGGGCGTAGGCCGTGCCGCTTCGGGTAACTTGTAAGACGGGCGTATTGGCGCCGTTATAGTCAATGTCTTGTACTAGGGTTAAGGCTAGGTTCAAGCGATCGAACTTAGCTATAGTTTTAGCTTTGTATATAGCCTAGGCTATATCGAGATCGAACTCGCTAGGGTACTTAAGTAGGGCCTCTTTGCCTAGGACGTAGTCGAGCAGTTTATATAAGGCTACTTTTAAGGTAAACTAGACGTTCTAAGCGTACTAGTTGGCTAGTTTCTTAAGTATAGCAAGGTTAGTAGTTAACTTAGTAGTAGATATCTTAACTACTAGCTAGCTCGAAGGTTCAGTGCTTTTAGCGTTGCTTAAAGGTAATTTGAGTAATAAGACTCTTAATTGTTAAACCTAAAATATAGGATCGGAATCTAATTGGTCTAAACAGACGGAGGAATTAACAGTAATAATAGCTTCAATTGTATCAATCTATATAACTGTGAAAAAGCTATATATAGCTCTAAAAGCCTATTTCCTTAGGGGAGCCAACGGATACCCAATGCTATACTAAGACCAATCTGCCCCTGAACCCCTAAGTAGGTTCATCCAATATCGCCACCATAGTCCCACTTTGCCACAGTAGGTTCAACAAAATGCTAGATTCCAATGTGGCAGACTCGGGGCCGAAAGAGTACAATGACCATCAGGACAAGAACAAGGAGAAACTTGAACTATTTCACACAAGGTTAGTGAGACGGACCTCGTACACTTTTGCATGTTTATCATTCCAATTCCCCTTGCTGGAGCGTTCTAACACCTTGCAACAACAAGACACATCCCCATGACATACCAACAGTCCTACCTGGCCTGGGATTTAATGACTTTACACAACTTGCACAATATCGGGTGAAAGATTCTTATTGAATAGAGATACTACCTCTATACTTACCTCACATACTTCTTCACAACTATCTCCCTACGATCATTAGTTCCGCGCCCGTTCACCTTCTCAAACCCTTCTTCTTAGGAAGCACCACCTTCCACCCCTTCTCCAGGTTCACCGATCCCCCACTGCCGCCATCCACAACCGCAGTTGCCTTTGCAGCCTTCCGACGTTGGTTTCCCGATGACCTGCGAGGCCTACCAGGCAGACGCCGCATGCTGTAGACCATGTGATTGGCCAGACTGGGCAGCTCCCTGAGAAGGGAGAGGTAGATGCGGTTCTGGGCTTGTTTGGCGAAGAACTCGATGGAAAGAACGGTACGGCGGGCGGTAGGAGGGGGAACCAACAAGGCTGGGCTTTGGTTTGAGGTGGTGACCGTGGTTGGAGAACCTATAAGGACGCTGCTCCAGTTGAAAGACGTGGAACTGAGGAGGGTTCCGGTTGTCTTGGGCAGAGTGGGTTCCTCTTCCTCAACGAGATCACTCCAATCTACCTTGGGGGGGGGGCGTGACGGGGAGGGCCGTGGCAGCGGCCTGCGGGGCAATGTCGAGCTCCGTGTCGAGACCAAAGACCCCCAGCCAGCCGTCACGGTATGGGTCTTGGATGGACTCCCACATCGAGCCTGTGAAACGCGCGGGTAACAACGTTGGAATCCATGCGGCGGTGGCGACTTAGCTGGACAATGCCTTGGGTGGTTGGTTCCCAGCCCCCCTCTTCGATAACTTTGTTGGCATATGGGAGATGGAACACGAGCAGGTCACGGCTCCCGGGCGACAGGGTCTGGACGTACTTGTCGAGGCAGAGCACAATTTCCTGGGTTGTCAGGTTGGCCCACTTCAGCATGTGAACGAGCAGGACAAACCGCTGGACTTGCTCGTTGCGGTCTGCATCGTGGGTGGGGAGCTTGCCGTTCTTTTGTCTTGAGGTCTTGAGGTCCGGATGTGTGGAGTGGTTGGTGTTGGAGCCGATCTTGGTGCGGGCCATTGTGATAGTTTAGGGGACTGTCTTGATGTTGGGCGGTGAAAGGCTGGTAGTTGTTTGAAGGTGTGTGGCTGTAGTGTGTGAATACGGCGGTGCATATTGAGTTGATGGGCTAGGTTTCGTTGTTAAATAAATGGGAGCTGAACCTGCTCCATGGATATGTTGTTTCACCAGGGACGCAAATACAGGAAGCAACAAGGGATTGTTGTTGAACAATAGGAGTGTACCGGATGACAAAGGAATGGAATCTCATGTAGTTGCACCATGATTGAATGGATGTATTTGTTGAAACTTGCAAAGAAAAACAGTGGCGCGGAATGGTTCTATGTGTAAGGGATGATTAACTGCGCGAATCTCCCTTTACCCCATAGGTGATGGATCATAGTCCGGTCCGCTTCTGTTAAAGGCTTCGCGAAGCGATATATCTGCTTCCTTCATTTGTTTCGCCTGCCAATTGGGGCCAATGACCACTGTTCTTGTTGTCTCTAAATTCAGCAACGAGGGATATTTCTCCTGGAATGGTTCAAACTTCAATCTCGCGCGATTGGCTCTCCGGGGTGTGGCCTCTGATTTCTCTGACGCCGTTAGCTTGAAGAAAGGCAAATCGGCGAGTTGGGGACGCCTTCTCGTGGACCATGGACATGACATGTTTCTCCAATTCCTACACCGGATTGGATCGGTTGGTGAGGCAGGTTAGGATGTAGCTTGGTTGGTAGGCAATAGTGGGCGTCAAGGGACAGGTTTGAGAAGAGAAAAGACCAGTTTCTGTTCTGCCACGACAACACCAGGTCCCAGGACCTGTTGAGAGATTGTTCCCAGGCAGCTGTGCGGGGGCCTGAAGCCGTCTCCTTCTCGTTGACCCAAAGTAGGCTAGCACATACATACAATCGAGCCGATGGGTGTCAGCGCATCGTGCCTTCCGCGTGCTTGTATTGGCCCTTGGCGCCGTCAGCTGAGTCTTCCCCCACCCGGATCGCCTTTCCCCTCCTACACACTTTCCTCTTCGCCATCTGAGACGTGACAACTGACACTGTGCCAACATGGCAGGCCCACCGTCTGCTACACCACACCTGCGTGTGCTGTGTTTAGGTGAGTGCACCACGGCGTGCTATTCCACGGGCTTGCTGCTTGCTTACCAGAGGCCGCTCGTCGCTAACGGATGATTTGGCGCAGATGGCGGGGGTGTCAGGGGACTATCGTCCTTGTACATTCTCGAGCGATTGCTGTACCGCGTCAGGCCAGAGGACAACCCAAAGAAACGAATCAAGCCATGCGAAGTGTTCGACATTATTGTTGGGACGAGCACGGGCGGGCTGATTGCCATCATGCTGGGCATATTGGTCGGGCTCCGATTCCGAAACACACCTACATTGGGTGCAAGTCAAGCCGAACTTAGAAGCTGACCTTCAGTTAGGAGATGGATGTCCAGTCATGCATCGAGGCTTACCTCCGTCTCGCTCAAGACATCTTCACGCCAAGACGACGTACGAAGCTGGGCGGCGCATTTCTTCACAAAATATTCGGGTCTGCGACATTTTCCGGCAAAAAGCTCGAGGAAGGGATCAAGGGGGTAATAAGAGAGAACTACCGCCAGACGGATACAACACGCGCCACCCAGTCAAGTGAGGGAGAGAGCAATGGGACCAGCTTTGATAATGGGAAGGCGAGCGCCAGAGGTGCCAGTCTGCAAGATCTGCCGATGTTGGGAAGTGGGCGGAAGTGCAAAGTGTAAGTCTTGCCCCTGAGGCCCTCGCGACGATGCTGCTTGCATATTGACTCGTGGATTCGTTGCAGCTTTGTCTGCACCGTGCTGGAGAACCGCTCTTCGTACCGCATTCGCAGTTACCAGTCAAAGCACGAACCGGGTCTTCCCATGGCGGTCTGGCAGGCGGCGCGGGCGACCACCGCGGCCCCTGGCTTTTTCGAACCCCTGCCCTTCGAAAACACCACAACACTGAGAGACGGCGCGCTCCGCAACAACAACCCCATCATGGAGGTCATGAGAGAGATTGAGACGGAGTTTGGGTATCGCGATGCTGACATTGATTGCATCGTGAGCATCGGCACGGGAGTCTCCAAGACCGAATTCTTCCGCGACGACCTTGTATCCGTGGCGAAAGCGTGCGCCACCATCGCCACTGACACCGAAACAACAGAGACGCTGTTCCGCAGCATATACGCAACCCCAGGCAAGCTTCTCCACGAGCGCTATTTCCGTCTCGAGGTCGATCAGGGCTTGCAGGACATGGGTATGGAAGAGTGGAAGAGCATGCACAACATTTGGTCTATCACGACGACATATCTGAACAACCCTATCCGCCAAGATATGCTGGGGAAATGTGCGGCGCTTCTTGGTGCTGTTAGGAGGCCCGATGGAGCGCCAGATCCAGTGTGAGAGAGCCACGGCCAAAATCAAGACACGTGCTGAATTAATCTGACCAACTCACTGTCATCAAGACCCAACACGCCGGATCCAAGGCAAGTAGAGATTGTGATTCATGATCATGAGTTTCTGGGCTTGCAGTCAACCGACGCCTTCGTCGGCCGTGACTCTGAGATGGACTGGCTTGCCAAGACCCTCAGAGTCGGCATGGATCATGAACATGCCCCTGATGAGGGGATTCGTGGGAACAGTCGGCCCGTAATCATCGCGGCGCTGACTGGCCTCGGCGGCAGTGGCAAGACCCAGGTCATGTTACGGTATGCCGAGACGCACCTGAACGACTACTCGGCCATATTCTGGATCGATGCCAAGTCCGAGCGCACGATACGGGCCAGCTTCAATCACATTGCGCGGCGGCTGCACATTGGTTCCGCGACGCGCATTCACCTCGAGGAGGGGCGACAGAGCTCCGCTCTCATCCGAGCCGTCGAGACCGACGATGTCTATGCATTCAAGATCTGGATCCGCACACGCCGTCGTCCGTGGCTGCTTCTGTTCGACAATCTGACCGACATCCTGCTCATCAACTCCATCACACAGTTCATCCCGACATGCAGTTTGGCCCCAGGGCGTGTTCTCATTACATCCCGGAGGCGTCTTGCTCGAAGCGGCTGGAGGCTGAGTGAACTAGCCGGGTTGAACAGCGCAGCCGCGGCACGCCATCTCCTCTTCCATTACTTGGATCGAAAACACCCCCCCTCAGCGGCGGATATTGCCCAAGCGGACCGTATCGTCGAGGAGCTTGGCCTATTCCCTTTGTCTATCTGCCTCGCTGGGAACTACATCAACGTGATTGGGAGCATGGGCCAGTATTTGATTTACTACGACAAGATGAAGCGGAGGTTGTTGAAGAAGACTCTACAGGGATCCGCCCTCGAGGCGCATTACCCCGCTTCCGTCTTCATCGCATGGAAGACAACGCTTGAGGTGTTGCCAGAGACCGCGCAGCGGCTCTATTACTTGTTCTGCGCCATGGACCGGACCAGCATCTCTCTCGACCTCCTGAGGCGCGCCTGCTCCCCCAAGCGCCGCTGGGGCCCGGACGGGGAGCTGAGCGTCGTCACACCCGCCGACACGGGCGTTCCCAACTGGCTGCTTACCGTGTGCCTGGCCGACTCCGGTGAGTGGGACGAACTTGCCGTCCGCGAGAACGTCCACCAGCTCGAGTCGCTGTTTCTTGTCCGCCGCGAGAGCCTCGAGGGTGACTGGACGTACCACGGCCGCGTGGTCAAGCGGTTTGGGCCCGGACAGGACGCCATCCTCGTTACGATGGAGCACTATGTGCAGGAGATTGGCGGGTTGATGCTGGAGGACAAGGTCATGGCCGAGTACGCTGCTGATGCGATATGCACCGCCATCCACGCCGTCGAGGACGATGTTGCCAGGTCGGTAAGGCTGAAGGAGGACGAGTCTAGTTTCGACGACTGCTTTGTTGTCCTCACGCCCACGGGCGGTATGGTGAACAACCTGTACCACCTTATGTTTACTCTTGAGGAATGCTTCGGCCATGTTCGGAGCGCATGCGAGTCTTACCCGGGCCTACTCGGCGCCCTGGAAGCCGAAGGCATGATGGGTGCCGTTTTGTTTTTCAGAAGCTCGCTCTATTCCGCCCCGCTCACCTGTTTCTTCCTCTTGAGTGGCATCTATCTCGGCGGCCGCAGCCCGGCGGTCGCGTGCGCAAACCGTGCGCAGTTGTTGTCGGCCATCTTGTTCGCGTCCGTGGCTCTGCAAAACTCCACCGTCAGACACCAGCACGACGAAGAAAGCCTGGTATTCTGGGCTATGGCGGCCAGGGTCTGTCGCGTGACGGAATGGATTCTCTGGACGAGGAAGTGCTGGCTCAATGGCTCCCGGCTTGTTGTCAACCATCAACCCCATTCCATGCGTTTACCTGATTCTCTCCAGGTTGGGCGGGCGGGCGAGGCCGACTTCGTCCCAAGCCTGACAGCAACTGCGGCGGCCATCTTCGAATACTACATCTCAGACGGCCAGTTCAGGAGTCCTTTTGGCTTTGTAGACGCAAATGGCCAGTTCCAACACCGAGCGGTGTCGACATCCCAGTATCTAGACATATATTGGAGCTTGGTACGAGATCAGGCCGGCAACGTGTTTGGCTGTCCGCAGGGCACACTCCAGACATGGAAACAAACCGGTAGTCTCCTAGGCTGCAGTTGGCTTCTCGAGATCCCAGTGGATGTTCCATTCCGGAATGGGGTGCGCAGCGTTCTCCTGTCCATTGACAAGTCCGATATACTCAAGGTGGACGCCATGGGATATTATCCGACAATCCCGATGCCACTTGACGACTTCTTGGGCAAGTTCCGGGAGACGGCCATGTTTCAGCATGTATGGCTTGGTATGGCCATAGTCACCAGCCACTGGGTGAAGAAGCCTCTGGTCGAGTTCCTGCCTTGGGTGGACACAGGCCAACTGCCTGGCCGTAAGCGGCTCGGGTGAACTGCAGGTACTAAATCCCTCCTTTCCCCTATTTCCCCTTTTCCCCCCCTTTTCCCTGTTTGTGCCCCCCTCGCCCTGGCCGGACGCAGATTCATTCCATATAATGTTGCAGTTGCACCAAGGCACCCATTCGACATATCGGCATTGGAACCGCACACCATGGACGATGGACCCGAACCTGGCCAGCCGTCACCCGGGCCCAGCCCACCCAACTAGATGATGGTTGGGCGCGAGACTCACGTCGACACTAAACGAGCAGGGCCAGTCCTGAAGAGTCCTCGTTCTTAAGCTGGAAACAAATTTCGTCACGCGAGACTTTGTGCGCATCATCGAGGAGACGGGGCCAGCTTACCGTCCAGACAGGTACCAGCGGGGCGCGCAGTGGACCATCTCCAGCCACTTCATGAGGTCTACGGGGGGTTTGGACCGCGGGATAGGGTGGTGTGCAAGGGATACCCGGGGTGCCAATTCGGCCCAGGCCCAGTGGCGTTTCTGACTTTCTGGCGGAGGTAGGTACATAGACGAGCCCGGGGGGATTGTGTCGGGATTGAGAAAACACAAACGGTGAAAATGTTGGCTGGGGGGATCTTAACGGAAAGGGACTTGCAGGAGCGGAGGCAGAAGGCGCACGATGGCATTGGCAGGCTGACAGCCATGATGGCTACGACGAACCAATTTGTTACGAGGCCCCCGTTTTGGTTTGGTTACATATCTGCCTGCACTTTGGTCTGGAAATTTTGGATGGCGCCGGTACACATTTCCATTGCAGACTTTTGGAGACCCTCACTATACAAACCAATTAACTCCCTCGGGCGCAGTCCCCTCGATGTCGATGACAACCATTCCCCTTCTGCCTGAGCACCTTTCACGTTCGGATGGGGATTGGATGTCTATATCTTTTGTCGTTTTGGTAGAAACGTGTTTCATGACAGCATCCATCCTTGGAGGATGCCATGCATCTCAATACATGGGAGAAGGTTCAGTTGGTTTGGCTAGTTTGCAGCTGATGGCCTGCAGCCTCTGTGCAAACTGGGAATCTGTATTGGGAATGTGACAGTATGGTCGGGAGGAAGATCCAGGATGACTCACACTACCCAATCTCCCGGTTCTCCTCCGCCACTGGCAGCCAGAATTGTGGCATGTGCCCCTCACCTTGGCTGCTGCATCCTCCTTTTCCCAGCACCAACATCACAGGCAGGATCATGGAAGCAAGCAAAAACCCGGCTGAGGGCCTCGCCATGCGGCCTGCTGGGCTGTCAAGCGACTCGGCCTCGCCCAATTCCGCACCAGATGCGTCCAGAGCCGCTGCCGAAGTACGTGCCGACCCCCTCACAACCGGGCTGGCTCCTCGTAACCAGCGCTGCCCCCTCCAGCCTAAAGCCCAGCCCGACTTTATCGGACATCGCATCGAGATTTTTGACCGACTCGCCGCAGAACACGCCGAGATCCTGAAGAGTCAGTCCCGATAGCCGCGACCTGGACGACTTTTCTGTTCCGCTAACGTGTGGTTTGTCCCCAGCGAAACCCAGGGAGGAAATTACCATCACCCTCGCTGATGGCGCAGTCAAGAGCGGGAAATCGTGGGAAACCACTCCGGCAAGCATAGCGGGCGCCATATCCAAGTCGATGCTCGAGCGCACCATCATTGCGTTGGTGGATGGCGAGCTCTGGGATCTGGACCGACCGTTTGAGCAGAGCTGCAAGCTGGAGCTGCTCGATTTCAACCACCCGGAAGGTTTGCACATGTCGTTTCCCTGGCCGCATCACCCCAACTAAGGAACCATTTGATTAGCGAAGAAGGTGTTCTGGCACTCAAGCGCCCATATTCTCGGCGAGGCTGCCGAGAAGCAGTTCCACTGCTACCTCTGCAATGGCCCGCCGACCACCGACCCCCCGGGCTTCTACTACGACATGGCGAACATGGAACGGTACGTGGGCTT
Source organism: Trichocladium antarcticum (assembly GCA_033297235.1). Taxonomy (NCBI): domain Eukaryota; kingdom Fungi; phylum Ascomycota; class Sordariomycetes; order Sordariales; family Chaetomiaceae; genus Trichocladium; species Trichocladium antarcticum. Next base: position 491,229 of record MU853404.1, read on the forward strand.
GTCCGCGTCGCTTGTGTGGCTTCCGGTATCTGCACACCGCGGCTGACAGCAAAACCAGTGGCATTCAGGATTCTGAAAAGTCGGCCCTCGAGAAGCTCTCCAAGACCATCATCAAGGCGAAACAGCCGTTCCAGCGTCTCGTGATGGCCAAATCCGATCTCATCAGGATGTTCGAGTACAGCCCGTACAAGCTGTACTTCATCGAGCAGCGAGTCCCTGATGGCGGCAGCACCACCGTGTACCGATGCGGGCCTCTCATCGACCTGTGCCGCGGTCCCCATGTGCAGCATACCGGAAAGGTCAAGGCATTTTCGGTTCTCCGGGTTCGTGGCAGCCCTCTTTGCGTTATCAGGGTCCAAGATTAACCCGGTAGGCAGCTCGGGTCCGCCTATTGGCTGGGCGACAACAAGAACGAGTCCGTCCAGCGTGTTGCGGGCATCTCGTTCCCGGACAAGAAGCAGCTGGACGAGTATCATCTGTTTCTGGCCGAGGCGGCCAAGAGAAACCATCGCAAGATCGGGGCCGACCAGAAGCTGTTTTTCTTCGACGCCGTTTCCCCGGGCTCCTGCTTCTTCCTCCCGCACGGCACCAGGATCTACAACGCCATGCTCGACCTGCTGCGCCACGAGTACCGGCGCCGCGGGTACGACGAGGTCATCACGCCGAACATGTACAAGTCTGACCTCTGGAAAACATCTGGGCATTGGGATCATTATGCTGAAGGTTTGCAGGCCGCTTGATATTTGTTGCCAACCTCCTGTCCGTCGGCAATAACTGACACCAGAGCACTAGGAATGTTCACGTTCGAGGTCGAGAAGGAACAATTTGGGCTGAAGCCCATGAATTGCCCGGGGCATTGTCGAATCTTCGCGCACTCGGACGTTTCTTACAAAGACCTGCCGTGGCGAATGGCAGATTTTGGTGTTGTGCACCGGAACGAGTTCTCTGGAGCGCTGACGGGGTTGACTCGTGTCCGGCGCTTCTGCCAGGATGACGCCCACATCTTCTGCACCCCGGGCCAGGTATGATATGATCCCCGCGTGCTCGTTGGCTGTTCTGACACAGCGAAACACGAACATCAGGTTAGCGACGAGATCGACGGCATCTTTGACTTCCTCAACAGCATCTACGGCATCTGCGGCTTCGCGTTCAAGGTCCGGCTCTCCACTCGGCCGGAAAAGTACATTGGCGAGATCGGCGTCTGGGACGAGGCCGAATCCAAGCTGAAGACGGCCCTCGACAAGTTCTCGGCCTCGATCGGGGCGTCGTGGGAGGAAAAGCCCGGAGACGGGGCGTTTTACGGCCCCAAGATCGACGTCGAGCTCACGGACGCCCTGGGCCGCGAGTTCCAGTGCGGCACCATCCAGCTGGACTTTAACCTCCCGCAGCGGTTCAAACTGCGCTATGTGACGTCTCCGTCGGCCCAACAGTCGCACCACATCAGCGGTGGCGACGGCAATGGCGATGATCTGCCCGCCGGCTATGCGCGCCCTGTGATGATCCACCGCGCCATCTTTGGCAGCTTTGAGAGAATGTTTGGCGTCTTGACAGAGCACTTTGGCGGCAAATGGCCGTTCTGGCTCAGCCCGCGGCAAGCGCTGGTCGTGCCTGTGATGCCGGCGCTGAACGACTACGCGGAGGAGGTGCGCCGTCTGTTTCAGGCCCGCGGCCTGTATGTGGATGCGGATGTGAGCGGCAATACGCTGCAGAAGAAGATCCGCACGGGTCAGCTGGAGCAGTACAACTTCATCTTTGGTATTTACCACCCCGATCGATCCGCCTTGGTGATAATGCGCTGACTTGGGGGTGTAGTCGTTGGGGCCGAGGTGTCGAACCCAAAATATAGGATCGGAATCTGATTGGTCTGAACAGACGGAGGAATCAACAGTGATGATGGCTTCAATTGTCTCAATCTGTGTAACTGTGAAAAAGCTGTGTGTGGCTCCAAAGCCCATTTCCTCGGGGGAGCCAACGGATACCCAATGCCATGCCAAGACCAATCTGCCCCTGAACCCCTGAGTGGGTTTATCCAATATCGCCACCATAGTCCCACTTTGCTACAGTAGGTTCAACATACCCCCTTAGAGTGACTGCTAGGCAGCCGCTCTAGAGCACTCCCACAAGTAAGGTTATTCCTAAGATCCAAATTCCCTAGCAATCTAGCTCCCTGGTATCCGTTCCGTTCCGTGGCTATCCAGCCTTAGGCTCCCTCTGGTCTCTGTCTCTTGTTTTCTAGTAGGGAGAGTCGGGAGACTCCTTGGCTCCTACCCCCTTATATAGACTACGGGTATCTAGCTATAAGGGCTATACTCTCTTCTATTAGAACCTTGCCTGCTCTCTAGCGGATAAGGCTCTCGATAGGCGCTATGTTGATTATCTTAACGAATTCTTAGTGTTTATCTGCCGTTAGGGCCTTGGTGAACCTATTGGCTATTATCTTCGTAGTAGGAACGTATTCCACTTTGATCTTGCTGGCTTTGCGCTCCTGCTTTAGCTAGTGGTTATAGATATCTACGTGCTTGAGCTTGGTCTATAGAGTAGCGATCTCGGCGTTAACGAGACGGATAGTCTGTAAGTTGTTATACTAGATCGTGATCCAATCGTTGTCAAGAGCGACCGTTAGCTTGGAGATTAATCCGCTTATAAATATACCTTCTTTAGCCGCTTGCGAGAGCGCTAATAGCTTGGCTTCGGTCGTTAACGTAGTGACTGTATCTTACTTGCTTGCACGCTACGCGATTAAACCGCCGAACAGTTAGATTGCAAAGCCTTGCGAGCTTTTTCGGTCAATAAGGTTATTAGCGAAGGAAGAGTCACTTGCTACGATCAGCCAATCGCCTCCTCCTAGTTAGAGGGCAAAGAAGCGTATATAATAGAGATATCTTAGCACTTAGTCGGCCGCTACGTGGTAGTCTAGGCCTAGGTTGTGATTAAATCAGGAAAGTCTCGAGACTACGAATACAATGTCTGGTCGTAACGTAATAGCTACGTAGAGTAGCGAACTAATCTTCTTCTAGTAGAGGCGCGTTACGCGTAGGTCTACGATGTCCTTATATAGAAGTAGTTCCACCGTCGTTATAGGCGTTCTAGGTATAGCTTACGAGTCCGTAAGCTTCGCGATCTTCTCGATATAGGATGTCTGGCTAAGCTAGATAAGCTTCTTTACTCTCTCTTAGTAGATCTCGATACCTAAGAACTACTATAGCTCGTCGCTGCTAGTAAGCTTGTATTTCTCTTAGAGCCCGCGGACGATCTTGTCTACCTTCTCTTGCTTGTTCTTACGGTAGGCGATAACAATGTTGTTAACGTAGAAGAAGACGATAACGTCGCCGTTTATTATTACGTATAGTTCGCGTAGTATCGAAACGAATCCTAGACTTCTTAGAGTGTTAGTTAGCTCGCGTTGCTATAGAAGAGGGGATTTTCTTAGCCTATATAGAGCTTTGTTCAGTTTCAGAATGTTCCCGCCTCTATAGTAGCCCTAGGGTATCTATATGTACACGAGTTTGTTAAGGAACGCGTTCACGAACGCGTTAACTACGTCGAATTGAATTAACTCGAGATCGAATCTTGCCGTAATAGCGAGCACTATTTGGAGTAACCGGATTACGAGGGTCGTAATGTAATTCTCTTCTACTACGCCCTTCTATTGTTAATCGCTACGGACTATAAGCTATACCTTGCACTTATTAAGGAAGCCGTCTTGGCTGAACTTGTAGACGTAAACCTATATATAGTCTAGAATCTACTATATGCCCGCTTAATAGCGGGATATCTTATCCTACGACTGCTTAATGTTATAGCTAGCTAAATGGTCCCTCTCTACTTGTAGGAAAAGGGCTTCTAGCGGGTAGTTCTCGAGATTGTAATGCTACTTTGGCTTAGGGGGAAGGATGTCGCAATGTAGGCGTTTAATACTATCTTTCTTCTTCATTAGCTATATGACGCGTTTCTTCGTGATAGTCCCCCGCGGTGTCTCCTCTTCCTCTGTTGTTTTTGCTTTCTTAGGCTTAATTAATAGGGTCGTTATCTTTCGCTAGAGTCGGTTGATCGTAGCTCTTGTAATAGGCTTGTCTCTTAGCGTGCCGACTACGGTCGACAGTGTACCCGCGTAGAAAGCCGCGTGCTATGGTTCGAATGCCGCCGCGATTTCTATAGCATTGTCGGCTTTTATACTAGTGATCAGCGTAGTCAACAGAGTAGCGGGAGGTGTTGTAGGAGGTGTTTGGTAGAACTTAGGGAAATCGCTAGAGGCGTCGCCTTTGACTATAATAGTATCTAAGATTTCTTCCTCTACTTCTTCTTCTTCTAACACGTCATCGGTTAGGTAGAAGGTAATGTCCTTATCTTCTTCGTTCTTATCTTTAGGTTCTTGTTTATCTAGTTTAGTGGCTAGGTTTCTTATCTCTTGCTCTACAAGCTACTAGGTAAGTGCCTCTAGGTCGACTTGTTTTTAGTTAATCGCGATGCGATCGGGGTCTCTGGAAAAGACCTGTGTTTCGTCGAAAATAACGTCTTAGGTAGCTACAACATCGTTGGTTCTAGGGTTCCAAATTCGGTAGATGTTAGAGGATTAGTATCCTACCAGGTATCCCACGAAGGCCGTCGGCTCGAATCTCTATAGTCGGCGCTCCTTTTTCTACGCTATGGTTGTTATAGCGAATACTTTGTAGCCGTATACCTTCAAATGGTTCAGTGCTGGTTTTCGTCGTTCTATTACGACTATGCTTCTCTTTTCTAGACCCTTGTAGAACATTTCGAATAGGGTCTTCTACCTATTGCCTTGCCTCGGTGTATAGTTATAGAGGTAGACCGATGCTCGGGAAATCTCGAGCTATAGTTTAATCGGGAAGTTAGCGCTCAGAGCTATATAACGTTGTTTTTCTTTGATTATACCCCCTAAGCGCTCTACTACCCCGTTCTGTTCTTGCGTATAGGCGGCGTAGGGCTCGACTTTAACTCCCTTAAGTCCGAAGAACGCGTTAATAGCGTCGGTCTTAGTGAACTCGTTATCGCACTCGATCGCTTTAGGCTTGATCTTATACTAGGTCTCTAGTATACGGAACAGGGTCTTTAGGGCCGCTAGGATGTTATTGCCTTTATAGTTCTTTATATAGTAGTCCTACGTATATCTAGAGTATTAGTTAGTAGCGAGTAGTAGTATAGTATAGTCTTGTTACGCGCCTAGGTATTCGTAGAAGTCGATAGCGATACGGTCTCCTAGCTTTAGCGGGTCTAGGCGTAGTTCGTAGCTGATTCTTCGTTTGGCTTTGCTACATCCGTACCTATCGTATTGAACCGTGGTAATACCCTTGATCTTAACTCCGTAGGCGCTATTAACGAGGTGTTCGAAGGCCCTTGGACCTAGGTGGCCGAGTCGCAGGTGCCATGTTATCGCATCTGCTCTAGATAGTGCCCGCGCAGTCTAGGTATTAAGTTTCTGTTTTCTAGTAGCGAAGGCGGCGTATATGGTAGTCTGAGGGATATATTCTAGAACGAATTAGCTATATCGGTCTTGAACGTCGTAGAGGTATACTGTATCTCCGCGCTATAGGCAGTTATTACGTATATCCTACTAGATACTACGGTTCTTAAGTTATCGGAGAGAGACGAGATTACAGGCGAAGGTTAGGCAGAAGGCTACGTCCTTAAGAGTAATAACTTAGGATCCGTTCTTAGTCTTGACTGTAATGTCGACCTTGCTATATCCCTCGATAGCAACAGGGTGTTCTCCCGCCTAAACGTAATCGGACAGGCTTGTAAGGTAAGGTAGTAACTTGAACCGGGAGAGGTTGTTACATAGGTGGATAGTTAAGCCGGAATCGAGGATGGACGAGTTGACCAGAGGGTATATAAGCTGCCCTGCTTAGAAGGCCGCTAGTGTAGTAAAGAAGCTTGCGGTATATCTTCCGACCGCACGCCCGCACCTAGCTAGCTGCTATACCCACTTCTTAAAGTAGGGCGTCAGAAAATTCTCTAATATCTTGGTAGCTTCCTAGCTAGGTGCCGATGTCATCTCTAAAGAGGTGTTTGTCTAAACAGGGGGGGCCTCGGCTGTTTGATTAGCTATCTAGCACTCTTAGGGGGCTACTGCTAGTTTTACAGAGTTTTGGCGCTCTTCTTCCACTGAATTTACAGTAGGTATCTCGTGGGCCTTTTGGCACTTTTCTTCCACTGGTTTTGAAGCAGCAGGTCTCTCTTCTACTGTTTTTAAGGCAGTAGGTCTCTTATCTACTGTTTTTGAGGTAGCAGGTCTCTTATCTACTAGTAGCAAAGCAGCGGGTATCTAGTGTTTGGCTACCTCTGGTTACAAAGCAGGGCGGCACTCTAGGGAAGCACGTTGTTGTTATATGCTCCTACTAGGGGCCAACGCCGTAGGGAGTTAATCCCGATCTTGGGATAACTCTTTCAGGTTAGTTCTCTGTCTCTTCGGCTTTATCCGCCCTGTCTTAGCTTTGATCGAGGGGTTAGCCTTAAGGTTTCTCTCTATTCTCTAGAGGATATAGTCTCTAGGT
>MU853404.1:497783-509074 GCA_033297235.1 Trichocladium antarcticum
TCTGTCTCTTCGGCTTTATCCGCCCTGTCTTAGCTTTGATCGAGGGGTTAGCCTTAAGGTTTCTCTCTATTCTCTAGAGGATATAGTCTCTAGGTGTAAAGCCCTAGGGGGCTCTAGATAGGTGTAGATAGTAGTATCTCTCTATATCGTAGGTTCCGTAATACGCCTTGTATAGCGCGATCTCCTCCTCGTCCTACTAGGAACTCGTATCGCCTCTCTTTCTCTTGTCTCCGCCGCTAAACGTCGGGAACGCCCCGCGGGTAACCCTAGGCTTCGATTTCGGCGGGAGGTCTTAGGCGCCGATCTGTAGTTAGCGGGTTATATCCTCGATCGTATAGTCTTAGAAGTTAGTAGCAACTGCTCTCTGTTTTTCTAATCGAGTAACGAAGGCAAGGGGTGTCTGGTTTATAGCTTTGCTTAGGTTAGCAATCTATACGATCGGGAGGCTTCCCTCCTGGATATCTCTTATAATAGCTTCCTCTATTAATATCTCCTACTTCTTAATCTATAGCTCGAAGTCCTCTTGTACCGCGGTCGCGAACCTCGATTGTTCAAGGATAGCGTAGTACGCTCGGATCTTCTCGCGGAGGGCTATAGCGGCCTCGATGTTGTTAGCCCTAAATCCCTTGCAGATACGGTACTACTTATCGACGCCTTAGTCTACGCGAAGTCGGGTTGTTCGTAGCTAGACCTAGACCGTATCTATAATAAAGTCCCGGAGCTTCTAGACTTCCTTCCGTTGTTAGGCCGCCTCTCGGGCCTTCTCTTGGTGGTTGTTCTCTAAGATAGAGAGTATCCGGTTCTACACCGTTAATAGGTATACTTGCTTAGCCGCTTGGGCGGCTACGACGGTAGCTGCGTTGTCGTTGTTGCCGCCGCCGGCTCCGGCGTAAGCGCTAGCGTAGCCGAGGGCGGGGGCGTAGGCCGTGCCGCTTCGGGTAACTCGTGAGACGGGCGTATCGGCGCCGTCGTAGTCGATGTCTCGTGCTAGGGTTAAGGCTGGGTTCAAGCGATCGAACTTAGCTATAGTTTTAGCTTCGTATACAGCCTAGGCCATATTAGGATCGAACTCGCTAGGGTACTTGAGTAGGGCCTCTTTGCCTAGGACATAGTCGAGTAGTTCGTATAAGGCTACTTTCGAGGTAAACTGGACGTTCTAAGCGTACTAGTTAGCTAGCTTCTTAAGCACGGCGAGGTTAGTGGTCGACTTAGTAGTAGATATCTTAACTACTGGCTAGCTCGAAGGTTCGGGCTAAGGCGGTCGAAGGATTGGTGCTTTTAGCGTTGCTTAAAGGTAATTTAAGTAATAAGACTCTTAATTGTCGAACCCAAAATATAGGATCGGAATCTAATTGGTCTGAACAGACGGAGGAATCAACAGTGATGATAGCTTCAATTGTCTCAATCTATATAACTGTGAAAAAGCTATATGTGGCTCCAAAGCCCATTTCCTCGGGGGAGCCAACGGATACCCAATGCCATGCCAAGACCAATCTGCCCCTGAACCCCTGAGTGGGTTCATCCAATATCGCCACCATGGTCCCACTTTGCCACAGTGGGTTCAACACGAGGAGCAAAACTCGCGCACCGTCAACATCCGCAACCGCGACGACACGGCCACCCACGCAAAGGGCGAGCTGGTGCCGCTCGACGATGCAGTCGAGCACCTTGTCCGGCTGCGCGACGAGCGACGGCTTGAGAACCGGTTCTGAGAGGGGGCTGTATAACTCGTTGTTGCCATGCGTAGAGGTCTCTAGCAGAAATGTAGACCACAGACCATACAACATACACTCATCTCCTGCGCGCACAAACCCATTACCCTCATGCCCCCTTTTCACCCCCCCCACCCCCCCCCACATCTATCCCCTCAAACTTCCGCAGCCCATCCCGCACATCCATGACCCGCTGCGCGTAAAAGATATGGCACGTTGCCGAAAACGCCTCCCGCCCCGCTGGCGTGCGGATGTCCACGATCAGCGTCGGGAACAGCAGCACCATGTTGCGGCCCTCGTCCAGGATCTGCGTCCCCCACCGCGCGCACCGCACCGCACCTTGCACGACAGCCGGTGGCCCGCACACCGGTGCGCCACCGCTGCGTCATACCATTCGAGGCCGTGGTGGCCGCGGGCGATGGCGGCCCATTGGAAGGGTGCCTTTTTTTTTTCTGTGCTGTTAATGCACGGCGGGCGGCCTGTAGTAAGTAAGGGCTGGGAGGTCAAGGCGCGGCATCCCGAGTACGGCGCCGTGTTTGCGCGCGGGGGGCTGCGGGGCGGGCAGTGTGTGTCGCAGGATCGGAGGGAGGTGGTGGAGCAGGTGGGAGGGGGGGCGTTGGATGGGGTGGTGGTGATGGAGCATGATTTTCATGAGGAGCAGCCTGTGAAAGGTGAGATAGGCTTTTCTGGTCGCTTGCTTGGGAGTCCACTTACATGGAGGCATGAGCCAGGGGAGTACTGACTGCCATGCCAGGAGCACTGGTCTACTACCTCCGCCGTATCCTGCTCGACTACTCGGATGAACTGGCCACTGGAATCCTGCGGCGCCTGGCCGACGCCCTTCCCACAGATGAACCCAAGGCCTGGGTCATCGTCATCGAAGAGCGACTGCTCGATACGCCGGTGGCGCAGAACCGAATCGTGGATCTGGTCATGCTGAATCTCGGGGGCAAGCTGCGAAACGAGGCAATGTTTGCGGAGCTTGGGCCTGCAGCCGGACTCGCGATGGTGGGATACTATGCTCGGGAGGCTGACCCCATCTGTGTGGTTGCGTACGCGAGGGACCTTTGGCTCGCCTAGCAGTGTCTGCGCCTTGAATACTATGTACATGTACTTCCCCCAGTTGGGCGACCTAGATATGGCATGCTCGGTCAGGAATGCTACTAGAATCTATTTTAGCTCCATGAGCAGGTTGTGTATCCGGGATGCTACACCGAGCTGAGTGTAGCGTTTCGGCGACTATGTTCCTGAGTAGTGTGAGGGCCTGGCCAGTTAGAGCCGGAACCGAACCATGCCGACTCTTGTTGCAGGTGTTGCGAGATTAGCAGATTGGGATCCAGGTAGAAGCAAGGCGGAGGGTGTGGTGTTGAAAAAGATAGCAAACAATCATGATGTGCATGGAAGAGTACTAGTAGATACCTGGTAGGTGTCAACCGCCAACTGCGTGTTCTCTCTCCAATGCTCTGCAGACTCACCGATGTATATCGGCCCTAGGACCATGTTTGGGCAACCAGTGTGCGATAGTGCCATTGGAAGCACTGCGCTTGTACAGGGTGGGTAGGTACAGGATCTTTCTACACCATTCGCACCCGACACCTGTGACCGCTTAGCAACGGCGCGTGTTTCTCTCGAGGTAACAAAGTGGTATGCAGAGGCCAGCGGTGACGCATGAATGGCGACTTCGGCGTTGCACTGCTGAGACCAAAGTGTTCCAACATGTGCCGGGTATTTGGGGAAACATAGAGTCCAGTCGGATCAATGCCCTACGTTGCAACGAAACGTCGAACGCGCAACCTTCAGGGTGCCTGAATTAGGTGCTCACTTAGTGGCCGCATTGCCTGGTGCAGCAGCGTACACACATGGCGTCTCTGCGCTGAGGCCAGTAGGGTTGCAGTATCTTGCCATGTGAAAATGACCCGCAGGCCTTGCCAACCTTCCGAGCCTTCTGACGTGCAGCTGCAGCGGCGGAAACCAAATGTCGGCGCGACAGGGGAAGTGCGGCCGAAATCGCGGCTCAACTGCGGCGGGTGGGTTGGACGTGGGCCCGACAAAAGGGACAGGCAAATGCCCTGAAACATCGAACAAGGCGCAGGCAATCCTGTCCAAATGTTGCCGGTGTCTTTGTGTTGCCGCGTGCTGCGGTGCATGTGGCAGCGCTGTAGAGTGTTCACCAGGTCAGGCCACCATGATGTGGGTGGCGCTTTGCAATGGAGTGCGCTGCACTGCAGTGTATGTAAGAAACACACACAGTCGAGGCTGTTGGGATGCTCGTCGGGAAGAGTCGCGGTGGGTGGGTGGGCGAGTCCTGTTGTCGCCAAGGCGGAGAGAGGCCTGGACAGCCGTTCCAGGCCTGTCAGGCCGTCAGGCTGTCGCCCGTCCGCTAATGGACTGGTATCCACTAACAAAGCTCAAATGGACCACGCCCACTACGTCCAAGGTGAGTATCAGGTGTTGGGATCAGAAAGTGCTCGACATGGGACTTTGTTTGGTTGTTGGTGAAATGGATAAACACCCTTGACATTGCACAATTCTAGACTTGCCTAGGTATTATTACCTAAGATCAGTCAACACAGACACGGCTTGTTCCGAGCGGGACGCACGGCCGGCCGCCTGGCAATAAGCCTGGGCCGATCTTCCGCGTGCCGCTCTGCTATAGTGTGTCGAAGTATAGATATGTAATAAAGGGTGATATATTTTCCTGATTCTGTTCCAAGGTTTGAAAGCAGTTGGCCAGTACCTGCCCACCCAGACGCCCGCCTAGCGATCCCAGGAACCAGCAATCGGCTATTGCTCTTGCTAGGCGGTGTTGCTGAATTGGGCTGTCTTGTTACCCCGCCATGGATCGGCACCCCTCCATCCCCCCTGCACCTCACCTCGAGCTCACTCATGAACCCCGCCATCACTAAATCATATGCCGGATGCAGATTGGGGGGACTTGTCTTCACAACAACGGTGGGCAGCCAGAAAAGCCAGGCACTGATTCGGGCAGAGACATTGATCAAGAACATAAGCCAGAGCGGTACGGAGGAGCCGATAAACCAGCTCGTGCCCCTTATCAGAGAGCCCAGACCGTGCTGGCCAAGCGCCATCGACACAGATTTCGCCCCACTTAGCGTGCCACCCCTTGCTAGCTGCGGCTCCGTTGTTGCCCGTCATAGCTGCTTCTGCCCTCTGCCGCTCTGCCGCCCACTGCCTTGGCCAGCTGTGTCCCCTCCATTCCCTGCCCCGCTGACGTTGTTCATCGATGCTGTGACTGTCGGCGCCTGGCCTTTTATTACAACCCAGGTTCCTCTCATTTAACACTTCGGTTGGCGCATTCCGGTTTTCCCACGACCACACAAAAGACTCTTGTTCAAGAGTCACCACCACCATAGCCGCCATGGACAAGAAACAAGGCGCGCCCGCTGTCGGCCGCCTCGACACGGAACTGGTGCAGCCGATCCCCACGCGCCCCGGCATCCCCGACCACGCCGATACCTCCCTGCCGCCGCACCTTCGTGCCTCGGTGACCAACGTGCCAGTCACTCCGGGCATCACGCGCGAAGCTTACGACTCGTCGGAAACGAGCGACAAGTCGGGACCTGCCGAAGGGCCACGACTAGCCGAAGCCGGCGGCTACTTCTCACGGCGGGCCCTCGACCATGCCATTGCTCCGTCTCCAGCCCCAGACAGCACGGCCCAGGCCGAACAATCGTTCCAGAACAAGGTCGACACCGGGGCCGAGGAAGGAAAGGCCTTCCTCCGGCGCCTCAGCGTGGCAGCCACAGGGCCTCACCCCATGGACTCGCTGTCTGACATTCGCGCCACGCACCCCGACCTGTCGCTCTCTGGGAATATCATCTCGGCCACCTTCAACATCCCGCACTCGCTGCAATACCGCAAGGGTGCCGACTGGGTATGTGCCATTCTGTCTCCTTTTCTTCGCATGCCATAGTCACCTCCCCGGCGACCTGTGACATGATATCGCCGGCGTTTGCCAAGCTGGGAGATGGTGGGGCTGATGTCATTGTTTCTGCCAGGCCCTGACCCCCCGCAAAGGCCAGTCGGCCCTGTTCGACTCCTTCTCGTACCTTTCTTCCGACGAAGCTCCTTTCAATCACACCGTGGTGGCATGGACAGGGGAGATCGAGGTCCCGCTGGACAAGCTCTCACCGCCCAGCACACCGCCGTCTACCACCCTCCACCTCAGCGCACTCAATGTCCTGTCGAAGCCAATCCCGCTCGATGCCGACAAGGCCCCGCCGGCCCCGCCCCTGGCCGATGGGCTGTGGATACCGACCGAGGACATGCAACGGCTGGAGCACCAGCTGGAGCACAGCAACAAGATCAGGACGGTCCCGGTCTGGCTAGCCGACGATGTCGAAGGACACGATGACGGCATCCAGCTCAAAGACCAGTCGCGATGGAGGCGCTACGCCGAACACGACCTGTACACCCTCTTCCACTACAAGCAGCACGAGCCGGCGGATGGACGCGCCGAGCGAGTGCAATGGGCCGACTACTACCGCATGAACCAAAAGTTTGCGAACAAGATCCTGGAAGTCTACAAGCCCGGCGACATCGTCATTGTCCACGACTACAATCTCATGCTGCTGCCGAGCATGCTGCGGCAGCGCGCCCCGCACATGTACATCGCCTTCTACCTGCACTGCCCGTTCCCGAGCAGCGAGTTCCTCCGGTGTCTGTCGCGGCGGAAGGAGGTGCTGGAAGGTGTCCTGGGTGCCAATCTGGTTGGCTTCCAGAGCTACAGCTACTCGAGGCACTTTTCCAGCTGCTGCACCCGCATCCTGGGCTTCCCCTCCGATAGCTCCGGCGTGGATGCCTACGGATCGCGCGTCGAAGTGGGTGTTTTCCCCATTGGCATCGATGCCACCAAAGTCGCCAGCTTGGCATGGACCGATTCCGTCAACAAGAAGTACATGGCTCTCAAGACGCTGTATGCCGGCAAGAAGATGATTGTCGGCCGCGACCGCATGGACAGCGTGCGGGGTGTTGCACAGAAGCTGATGGCCTTTGAGCGCTTCCTGGAGATGTACCCCGAGTGGCGCGACAAGGTGGTGCTCATCCAGGTCACGTCGCCGACCAACATTGAGGAGGAGAGGGAGGACCCTGAGAACAAGATCGCAAGTCGCGTGAACGAGCTCGTCATGAAGATTAATGGTGCATACGGCTCTATCAGCTTCTCGCCGGTCCAGCACTACCCGCAGTACATCAGCCAGGAAGAGTACTTTGCACTCCTCCGCGCCGCCGACATCGGCCTGATCACATCGGTGAGAGACGGCATGAATACCACGTCGCTCGAATACGTCATTTGCCAGCGCCAGTCGGCCGGGCCCTTGATCCTCTCCGAGTTCAGCGGCACCGCCGGTTCCCTCAAAGACGCCATCCACATCAACCCGTGGGACCTGACGGGCGTTGCCGAGCAGATCAACAACGCCCTCACCATGCCCGAGGCCAGGCGCCAGGCCATGGAGCAGAGCCTGCTCTCGCACGTCACCAGCAAGAATGTGCAGTTCTGGATTGCAGGCTTCCTCCGCCGGCTGGTCACCGTGCTCGGCAGCCGGAAGAACATCACGGCCACGCCGCTCCTCGACCGCTCCTCCATGCTGCGGAAATACCGCGCGGCCAAGCGGCGCCTGTTCATGTTTGACTACGACGGCACCCTGACGCCCATCGTCCGGGAGCCCAGCGCCGCGATCCCGTCGGAGCGGGTGATTACCAGCCTGAAGGAGCTCGCGGCGGATCATCGGAATGCTGTCTGGATCATCTCGGGTCGCGACCAGGAGTTTCTCACCCAGCATCTGGGCCACATTTCGGAGCTGGGCTTCAGCGCCGAGCACGGCAGCTTCATGAAGCACCCCGGCTCGACCGAGTGGGAGAACCTGGCCGAGAAGTTTGACATGGGGTGGCAGAAGGAGGTGCTGGAGGTGTTCCAGAGGTACACCGACAGAGTGCCCGGTACGCCCCCCTCCCGTCCCACCAACCCATGCCCAACCCGTGCTGCAGCAGCTAACCTTGCCCCAGGCTCCTTTATCGAACAGAAGCGCTGTGCCCTCACGTGGCACTACCGCCTCGCCGACCCGGAACAGGGCATCCACATGTCGCAGGAATGCCACCGAGAGCTCGAGAACACGGTCGGCCGCAAGTGGGACGTCGAAGTCATGGCCGGCAAGGCCAACCTCGAGGTCCGCCCGACCTTTATCAACAAGGGCGAGATCTGCAAGCGCCTCGTCACCACCTACAACGCCGAGATGCGCGCCCTGCAGGACCCCGCCACGGCCGACGGCCAGGACAAGGTCGACTTTGTCCTCTGCCTGGGCGATGACTTCACCGACGAGGACATGTTCCGCTCGCTGAACGGCCTGTCGGCGGAGCCGGATGTCGAGCTGGACGAGGAGGATACCTTCACGGTGACGGTCGGCGCCAGCACCAAGGTGACGCTCGCGAGGTGGCACTTGCTGGAGCCCGAGGACGTCGTCGAGTGTGTCGCGCTGCTGGCTGGCGTCGGTGGCGGCGGGACCGGGGCCTCGAGCGGCGGGGTGCTGAGCATGGGCGAGGTGAATCTGGCTGCGCTGAGTGTGGTCGAGGACCACATCCCTGGCCAGTGACTAGCCGACGGGTCGGGGGGGTGGGTCAAGAGTAAGATCTAGGATGGGGTGTGTGCGGGTCTGCTTTGTTTAGCGATGTGATGTGACTCTTGCATTGTCGGGGTAGATGAGATGCGGTTGAGCTGGGGCGTGCATCGTGGCTCGGTTAGCGATAGGACATACATAGACCTGCACGTGGCGGGCCGTGCTTGTCTGTGCTGCAGCTTGCATTGCTTTATCAATAGACGGGGGTTCTTCTGCGGTGTGGTAGCACTGGGTTCTTGATCTCCAAGGCTGTGTTTCAAGAAGACGCTTCAAATACCGTCATCATCTTCGGCTGGGTTGACCACAATGCTCGGCCGCGCGCAACGCCCTCCCAACCCGCTCCTCCAACCACGCCCACTCCTCCAGCCCAACACTGATCCTCACCAAATCCTCCACAACCCCATACTCCGCCGCCCACCCCAGCTCCTTGTAGTGCGCCAGCAGCGTGTACGCACAGCACAGCGTAAAGTCGGTCCCGAGGCTCGGCCCCTTGGCCACATCGAACGCGTCATAGAACACGCGCGCCTGCTCGGCCGTCGCAAACCGCACCGCCACCAGAAACCCATACCCCCCACCCTCCCGCCGGAACAAATCATACACCCCCTGGCTCGCCGCGCCCAGCGGGTAGTACACCTCGGCGACCACCGCCTTCCCCGCGGCGCCGCGTAGCATCCGCACCACACGCGCCGCGCTGCTGCTCGCGCGAGCCGCCCGCGCGTCGAAGCGCCGACTGTTGCGCTCCATGACGAGGACGTCCTCGCCGAACCAGGCGGCCTCGGCGGCGGGGCGGTGGCGCCGCAGCGCGCGCTGCAGGGCGGCGTGGAAGGGCGAGCGCGGGTTGAGCGTCACGGCGCCGCCCATGACGTTGCATTGGCCGCTGAACATCTTGGCCAGGCTGGTGCAGAGCAGGGTGCAGGAGGGGAGGAGGCGGAGGGCGGCGGCGGTGCCGAGGGTGTCGTCGACGAGGAGGGGGAGGGCGTGGGTGAGGGAGAGGGTGTGGAGGGTGGGGAGGGGCGGGGAGTGGAGGAGGGGGTTGGAGGGGAATTCGGTTAGCATGGCGGTGAAGGGGGGGGGTTGGGGGTTGCAGAGGGCGGTGGTGAAGGTGGGGAGGTCGGTGTATTGGTAGAGGGTGGGGGTTAGGTTGAGGGCGTGGGACAGGACCTTGAAGGTGTCGACGTAGGGGAAGCTGGGGGCGGAGAAGGAGGGGGTCAGTGGGTCAGTATTGGGGTGTGGGGGTGGGGGCGGGGGAGACGAACCCAAATACCGCCAGGCGGGGCGGAGAGTCCGAGGTGGGTGGGTGCAGGGCCTTGACCGCGTCGACTGCTTCGGCCATGGCTGTCATGCCGGTGTGGAAGAGGAAGACATCGTCGTCCGACACGACAAACCCCTCGGAGGGGGCCGAATGGCCGGTGGCTATCCGCCGTTTTATCTCGGCCTTTGCCTGGTCCACCTGAAGAGAAAGCTCAGTCGAGCTGAGTCTTGGTTCTGGGACGACACCTTCAGACAAGAACGGCGCCCTCTCAAGCCAATACGTGGCTCGCCTGCTGGAGATGCCGAAACCAGTGTGCTGCCAGAACGACTTGGCGCGCGCGCCCAGCTCGGGCGGATATGAAACTAGGTAAATGCACTCCTGGCCGACGCTCGCGCTGGGCTCAGGTTGCTCCGTGCCGGCATCCTGGCCAGGTCCTGCGAGCATTGTGATTTTGCCGTCCCAACTGATGGCGTAACGGCCGATGTCCAGTTTTCCTGGTTGTGCATCCGGCTTCGAAAGGAGGGTGCGGCGGCAGATGGTGGCATGCCGGCGTGTGGCAAACAAGAGACCGAGCTTCCCGCCTGGCTTTCCGCCATCGCTGCCCTGCCCCAGCCCTGCTCTCCGGCCACAGATACGCAAGAGCCGGGCCACCAACTGGTCGACCACGCGCGGGATGAAGAAGCGCGGGTATCCGGTTTTCATGGCGTCCACGACCCGGGCCTCACGCGCGGCCCAGCCCACCGTGTCAGCCCATTTCGGCAGGTGCACGCTGATGCCCTGAGCCTGTCAGAAAACATCATCCCAGAGTTATGTCGTTGTTGTCGTCTCACATGCGGATCACCTGGAGGCAAAGAGGCTCCAAGCTGGAGAAGCTCCGGCTCAGCGATGGTGTTTATGGCGTCCATGGTGTTGATGTTGGCGGCTGTTGCGAGGATTGTGTGGCTTAAAATACAGCTGAAGGCGAGCCTGAAGCTCTTTCCCCGGGAGGCGGTCTGCGGCTTTGGGTAGGAGCGACGGCAGCATGCATGTGGACCACTTCCTGTGCAGGCCCCGTCGTTGGTCAAACACAGAGCAATGTCTTGGCCCGCTGCTGCTTCTGGCTGTAGGTACGGAGCGTCAAGTCTACATGAGTCCCAAAACCCAAATCATGTCACTAGGTTTACCCCGCCGTGCCTAAAGACCTCTATCCATTTTCGCTTTTAACGATTGTTCTAGTATATATGTAATAATAGAGGCTAGATTGTTATAAGTAATATTATATTACATTTGCAATATTAAGCTTTATTCTATTAGATAATTCTTAATTATACTAATTAGTTTATTATTAGTATAACTATATTCCTATATAGTAAGATTACTAAACTACTTTAATATATATATATAGATAATATACTTTAAAATGAATTATATAGTACTATAACCAAATACTAGTAAATAGTAAATAGTAATATTAAATATAGATATATACGCTATAAGTATTGTGAATTATATAAGCGCTATAAGTATCTTAAATTTAATTTAAGTAAGATATAAGCGTAATTAGTTTTCTTATTTAAGCGCGACTAATTTATTTTAGCGCAATTAGTATTGCTATAGTAAGCGCGATTAGTATTACTATATTAAGGGCGACTAATATTACTAATTTAAGCCTAACTAGTAATACTATAGTAGGTGCAATTAGTATTACTATAGTAA
>MU853404.1:509150-520105 GCA_033297235.1 Trichocladium antarcticum
ATTAGTATTACTATATTAAGCGTAACTAGTATTCTTAATTTAGGCGCGACTAATTTATTTTAGTATAATTAGTATTACTATATTAAGCGCGACTAGTATTCTTAATTTAGGCGCGACTAATTTATTTTAGTGTAATTAGTATTCCTAATTTAAGCGCGACTAATTTATTTTAGCGCAATTAGTATTGCTATAGTAAGCGCGATTAGTATTACTATATTATTATTTTTATTTTTTTATTCGTACTCTAATATACCTTACGGCGCGCCGGTCCTGCTACTGGTTTATATACAAAGGAAACCGTACCCCCTGAACAGGGGGCCGGGTAAAAACCCCTGCCTACGCTTCTGCTTTAGCGCTTTGAATCCATCGCACTACGTATAAAAGGTAGCCTCTATCTCCCTTAGAGGCTCGATTCGGCACTTCCTGCACCCTCTCCGCTGCTTTTAGCCGCTTTTATAGCTATTGTAGCTTCTAGTTATAGCCTACGAGCTATACTATACTCCGTTAGGCGCCCCGAATCTATTAACTAGCTAATAACCACCTTTACTAAGCTATTATATAGCTATATAGCTTGTTATAAGACAAGCTACAGATCCTGTCGTAACTATATTTATAACTCTTCCTAGGTTCTATACTTCGGTAGATCTTTATACTATACTACTAGGTATTTGATCGTTTCTTTGCCTTCGCTATACTT
The DNA here is from genome assembly GCA_033297235.1 of Trichocladium antarcticum. NCBI lineage: Eukaryota > Fungi > Ascomycota > Sordariomycetes > Sordariales > Chaetomiaceae > Trichocladium > Trichocladium antarcticum. The sequence continues at coordinate 509,848 of MU853404.1, forward strand.
ATAGTATAGCGTAGTAATCTCTAGGACGTTTACCCTATTTAGGTACTCCTAGAGGCTAATGTCCCTGCTATACGCCTAGGTAAGTAGGGAGCTCTAAGCCTTGCTTAGACCCTCGTATCTCTTAAGGGCAAGGTCTATAAATAGTTATATTAGGGGGTCCTTATCTACCAAGCAGTATATAGGTCTTCTTACTCTCGTTACAAGCGCGGCGCGCCTCTCCCGGGCCGCTATCTCGCGCTCCTGCTAGGCAAGTTCCACTACTCTATCCGTATCGAGGGTCTTGTTCTTTAGCTTCCCTATCTTCTATTTTTACTTAGCCTACTTATTTGCTATAGCTACTACTCTCTTAACTACTATTAGCCCCTATAGGCCTAGCCTAGGCTTCCTCCCTTATATCTTCCTACTCCTCTTCTAGAACCTCCTAAATAGCTTAGTATATACCTCCTAGATTAAGCTCGCTACTATAACTAGGGGGTACCCTAGTCCCTCCTCTAACTAGAGGAGTAGTTTGTATATCCTAGCTTCGAAGTTAGCTAGCTGTTTGTTTAGGTAGAGGTCTACTAGTAGGACCTAGGCCTCTGTCTCTAGGTACCTAATTAGTATAGTTCTATAGCCTCCTGCTACTACGCGGAGGCCCTTACTCTAGTCCTTCGCTAGCTTCTTAGCTATCCCCTTTAGCTCGCTCCCCTTACTAACTATAGTTAGGACGTAGTAGCTCGTTACTCTATATACTACTACGCTCCTTATACACTTTGTATATACCTCCTAGGCCTTTATAAGGCTCGGGCCCTACGTCTTCGCCGCGATCCTCGTTAGCGCGAACTCCTAGGTAGCGAGCTTCTTCTTAACCGCGCTACGGTGCGCTTACTATAAGAGCTTCTAGTCTAGCTAGACCCTAAGGAACCTAGCAGACTTAACTAGTTTAATATCTATATACCTACCTTTATCTAGGAGGGCGAGCTTAGCTAGGTCTAGCTACTACCTTTAGTTCTTATTAAAGTAGATTAGTTTATACTTCTACGCTACGAACGCTATTCCCTACGTTCCCGCCTACTTTAAGCAGGTTCCCTACGCTCGCTCGAGTTAGCGGATATTTACCTTAGCTAACTTTCTAAATACTAGTAGGTTTGTATCGTTAGCGAAGCCCGCTATACTAAGGTGTAGGTACTCTCTCCTTAGGTCTTTATATATTATTATTTATTCGTACTCTGATATGCCTTACGGCGCGCCGGTGTAACGGTCGTATATAACAAGGTTGTATAACAGTGCAACCTTCGTAGGAGCTTGCGAGGGCTAAAGGCTCTGCGCGGCGAGCTCTACCTAGTGTAGAGCTACGCTCCTCTAGCTATAGGGTACTTAGCCAACTATATAGTATAGCATATAATATAGCATATAACATAGGCTGTACCTGTGACACTACCCTCCCTCTCTAAACAAGCCCCCTATACAAAAATAGCCCCCTATCCCAGGTACTTGCATCCGGAGTTAGAGTTACCTTAGCGCCTGCCCTAGCGCTACGCCTTCCTTCTCCGTATCTACGATAGTAGGCCCGGAAGCTTAGGGTACGTATCGTGGAACTCCTAGATAGCGTTATTATAGCCGCGTAGATCCGTTATAGGTTGCTAAGTTAGGTTGTTATAACCTTCCTACTTGACTTAGTACTACTAGCGACCGTTCGCCGCCTTACTAAACCCTATAATCCTCTCGAACCTCTACTCTACTACGTCTTCGCCTTCGTTAGTCCGTGTAACTACGCGCCTACGGTTAGCGCTTACATTATCGTCGACCTTCTCTTAGCCGGCTAGCCCCTACCCTAGGTAGCGCCTTACTCTCGAGACGTAGAACGTAGGGAAGATCGTTATATTCGCTAGGAGCTTTAGAGTTACCGCGTATAACGAGGCCTTTGTAACCTCGAACGGGCCCTCCTACCGCGGCGTAAGCTTTATAGTTAGCCTACTAGTCTTATAGTTCTATATATTAAGCATCGCCCTATTGCTAACGCGGTACTATAGCGTATCCTCCCTATAGCGGTTCGCGTTCTATTCGTAGCGGTCCTGTAACTGCTTTGCTAGCGCTATAACCTTCCCGAGGATCGCCCTAAAGCGGTCCGTGAGCTTAGATACCTAGAAAAACTCCCGCTTTTACTACTCCGAGATATTCGGTAGGTACGGCTTTAACGGCTCTATACCTATTCTAGGGTTAAAGCTATAATTCGCAAAGAACAGTAACACGCCTGTTGTCTTAGAGACTATATTATTCCCTATAAACACCGCTAGAGGGAGCTAGTTAACCTAGTTATCCTACGCCTAGTCGATATATAGCCGTAGGTACTGCTCTAGTTCCGCGTTAATCCGCTCTATCTAGCCGTTTGTCTAGGGGTAGAACGCTAATAAGGGTTTTAGGGTAATCGTAAGACGTGCCGATAGCGCCCTCTAGAACCCTAAAACGAACTACGTACCTTTGTCCGATATAATCGTCTCTAGTATACTATAGAGCAAGTACATACGCTTAATAAACCGGTTAGCTAGCTCGTTAGCCTCTAGTGTCGCTATTATAATAAAGTAGCGTATCTTCGTAAGCCGGTTAACTACTACTACTACGTACCTAAACTCCTACCCCCTCTGTTTATATAGCGGGAGCGGCGTAATATAGTCTACTAATATTTCTTGCTACGGCGCTAACGGTAGCGGGAGCGGCTTAAGGAACCCTACAGGCTTCGAGCAGGGGTTCTTTGTCTTAAAGTATAGTATATAGGCTCCTACGAACGTCCTTACTAATACGCTTATCCCTAGCTACTAGTAGACCCTATTTATTAGGTCGAGCGTCTTTGTCCTCCCTAGGTACCTGCTAGGCCCTAACGTATATATCTAGTAGATAAGCTGTAAATAGAGCTCCGTATTACCCGGGTTAATTATTAGCCTACTACGGTAGAACGCCCTACCTAAGACTAACTTGTACTTGGCGAACGGCACTCTTAGCTCCCGCTTGATCTTACTTAGCTAGGCGTGTACCTCCTAGTTACTAAGCGCCTCTACTACGTCTACTATAAACGGCAAGGTCGCGTAGCTCTCCGCGATAAGGTCGTTAGCGTAGCGCGAAACGTCAAGGCTAAAGAGCTCTAGTGTCTCGCCTAGTAGCTTAGCGTTGTATTTACTACTAAAAGTCTCTAGGTCGAACTTGCTTGGGTTAATTAGGGGGCGCCGCCTGTTCTATAGCCTATTATCTTTAACGTCTTTTAGTATAAACTCTAGCTTCCTACTAAGCGCGTCGGGGCGGCCGTTTACTATACCTAGGTAGTAGATAATCTGGAAGTCAAAGCGTAACAAGAACTCCGACTAGCGTATATAGCGTAGCAATAGCTACTTCGTTATCCTAAAGGTCTGTAGGTTCTTATAATCTATAATAATATCGAACCTCTTAGCTATACCTTCGAGCTTAGGGCGCTATTCCTTAAGCGCTTTAACGATCGTAAGGAGCTCCTTATTATAGATGTTATAGTTACACTCGGCCGCGGTATACTTCGCTAAGAAGTAAGCAACTAGATATAACTCGCCGTTATCCCCCTCCTATAGTAGCGCTCTACCTACCGACTAGTCTAACGTATTAACTTCTACTACCGCTCGCTTCTCCTAGTTATATATCCGTAGTGCCGGTACTATAATAAAGTATACCTTTAGGCGCTAGAAAGCCGCCTTATACTGCTTAGACCACTCCTAGTCTACCGTCTTCTTCGTAAGCTCGTATAGTAGCTATACGTAGCTCGAAAAACCTTGTATAAATCGGCGGTAGAAGTTCGCGAACCCTAAGAACCGCTAGAGGTACCTCCTCGTCTCTAGAGCCTCCTAATTATATACTACTTCGACTTTATCTAGGTCTATCTTAATGCCCCCGGGCGTAATAATAAGCCCTAGGTACTTCGTCCGCTTCGTGTAGAATTCGTACTTGTTAATATCTACCTATAGGCCTACGTCGATCATACGCTTTAGCACCTCCCTAACTTGCTTAATATACTCCTCGAGCGTACTAGAGTAGACTAGGATATTGTCTAGGTACGCCGTTACGTAGTTATCTAGAGCGTCGTAGAGGATGTTATTCACGTAATGCTAGAAGGTAGCGGGCGTACCCTATAGGCCGAACGGCGTAACTAGCGTCTTATATAGGCCGAATCTTATAATAAACGCTATAAGCTACTTGTAGCCCGGTACTACGCGCACTTAGTTGAACGCCGCGATTACGTTAAGCTTCGTAAAGATCTTCGCCTTGTAGATAGAGTCTAGGGTCTCCTAGATTAGCAGGATAGGGTACCGGCTCTTTAGCGTCGCGTTGTTAATACTATAGTAGTTGACGTAGATCCTAATACCTCCGCCTAGCTTCTAGGCTATAAGGATAGGCAACGAGGCGCTCGAGCGTAAGGGCCGGATAAACCCCTTCGCAAGGTTATCGTCGAGCTAGCGCTTTAGTATACGTAGCTCTATTAGCGACATTAGGCGATTCCTTAAGTATAGGACTACGCTCCCTAGGAGTAGCTCGATCCTATAGTTATACGTATAGTAGGGGGGTAAGATATTAGCGTCCTATAGGACGAAGGTAGCTACTAGGTCTTAGTATTCCTTTAGTAGGTACGCCTTGATCTTATCTAGAGTAGGCGCTAGTCTATCCGCCTTATCGAAGAACTTCTTAGAATCCTCCTCTATAATCTTGTTAAGCTTCTTATCCCCTTTAGCAAGCGCGTCGATAAAGCTATAGAACCTTGCTAGGAGCATCGACTTTGTATACTCTAGTATACTCTCTTAACTTAGTAGGTCCTTAAAAAGCTACTTAGGTAGAACTAGTATATAGTCTCTCTTCTTAGCCTCTACCGCTCTCTCTAGCTTGCCTATTATAGTCTGTATAACTACTATACCCTTCTATTAGTATACTACTAGGAAGCTCGCTCCGTTTAGGATCTTCGTGTTATCCTAGCGGATCTTCCCCTATACTTAACTAAGTAGGGGTAGGGCGTAGGGGGGGGAACAGGGTCTAGGGGGTAGTCTCCTAGCGCTAGCTACTACCTCTACTAGCCTTAGTAATGTAGGGGGTGGCGCTTCGACTAGTACGCCTATTGCTCCTGGCGGTGCGAGCGTCCCCCGCGGGTCGGCCTACGCGCCTCCCTAGGACGTAGATCTCTACCGTCTACGGGCCTATCTCCGCCTATCGGACTGCCTAGCTCTCTTATAGTCGGAGAGCTTGCTTATAGCGATAGCGACTTCGTCGTTGTTACTAGAGGTACTATAGTCGTTGTCTTCAGGTACGTCCTCTACCGTTATATAGTACCGCTTGCTATTCCTAGGGGGTAGGGGTACCTCTAGCTAGCCTACCTACCAAGCAACCTAGCTCCTAATATACTCTAGTAGGTACCTCCCGCAGTAGTACTCCGTAAATTCAAGCTATAGGGTCTCCTAGTCAATCCGCAGGTTGTACTTCTGTAGCTATAGGAGGCCTAAGATTACTAGGGTCTCCTCTATAAGCGTTGTAACGAAGTACACTAGGGTCTCCTAGTAGTCGCTAACGACTAGCGTAAGCGCCGCTAAGTGCTCGATCTAGTGTAAGAACCCTCTATTAGCTAGAAATAGCAGCCGCTATACCGCTAGCCTCTTTAGTAGTAGCCTATTCGTAACTATAAAGCTAAAATCTACGAACGCTAGACCTATATAACCTAAGTCTATAAGTGCTACGTACTTTACATTGCGCCTACTAACCGCTAGGTACAATAATAAGAGAATAGATTTAGCGCTACTACCTACGGTACTAATAACTAAACTATCTCCCTATCCCTCCTATAGCTAGCGGTACCCCTCCTATAAGCGATAGTTTATAGGAGCTCCTCGTTTCCCTAGTCGTTATATAAGAAGCCGAAACTAGGGGGTTGCTCTATACTCTAGTAAGCGCTATAGTCCTCCTACTCATCTACCTCCCTAACGACAAAACCGCTCTAGTTAAGGGCGTCTATAAAACGTATAGCGAGCCCGCCTCGACCCCTCTAATAGGCCCTAGCGTAGCCGCTTACGCCGCCGTAAGCTAGGAGGCCCCTAGAGGGGGCTTAACTAAAGCCTTACTAAGTAGGCTGCTACTATCCCTAAGGCTGCTGCTATCTCTACGCGCCGCTATAGCCCTACGCTCCGCCGTAGCCCTACGCTCCGCCGTAGCCCTACGCCCCGCTATAGCCTTACACGCCGCTATAGCCCTATACCCCGCTATAGCCCTACGTACCGCTATAGCCCTACGCGCCTCCGCGCTACGGCTAGCCGCTGCGGCCGTTACGGCCTCCTCGGCCGGCCCGGCAATACCTTGAGATATAGTCGCCGGCGCCGCACTTGAAGCACAGGCCGCTGGCCCTATAGCGCTCCTTTTCTTACGGTATAAGCGCGGCTAGGGTAACGGTGTCGATCTCTATAGCGTCGGGATCCTAGGCTCTCCTAGTACCCTCGCTACTGCTACTGTAATATATAGCGAGCGCGCTGTTACCGCTACGGATCTTCTTCCTAAAGTCCTCTGTATCTAAGTTCGTAGACAGGGTCTAGGCTATCTCGGCCTATACGTCGAAGTCGTCTGACGCTAGTAGCCTAACCTATAACGTAAACGCGGCTAAAAGGTAGGCTAAGATCCATTCTCTAAATATACGGACCTACGTTGCGCTTTTGATATTAGTAGTATTAGCTAGGTTCGAGAACTCTATTAGGAAGTTATTAAAGTTCGCGAACTTATTCTCCTAGACGAGTATATAGAGCTAGTTCGTAGCTACTATAGCGACGTTATAGGTTATATACCGCTTCTTAAGGTTATTTAGGAACTTAGTCCTAGTCTTTTAGTACTAGCGCCTATTGTCGTTTAGGTAGTTCTCGATCGTCTAGAGCTTCGACTTAACTACGCGGCTCGCGTTACTACCAAGTATCGCCTTAGCGTATAGGATCTTCGTACGCTTGGTTAAGAACTCGTAAGGGCGTATTCTCTAGCGCCCCTAGACCTTATCTAACTAGTTATTAAATAGGGTAGTCCGTTTAATAGTATCCTTCTCCTCCCCTATAAACAGTATCAGGTAGAGGAGGGATATTACAGCTAGGTCGTCCTCGTTATAGGGCTAGTATAATAGCTAGCTACTACCTCTACTACCTCCGGCTAGCGCAGCGCTCGTCGCCTTAAGCGCCTATAGGGTTATTAGTCTCTACTCCTCGAGTATCTTTAAGATTACCGCGTTCGTATACTTCTACGCCTTAAGCTATTTATAGAGCGCCTTGCCCTCGGTAACCGCGTTGTTAGCTATTGCCTAGGTGTTAGCAAGCGCGGCGAGTGTCGCCTTCTACTCTACTAGCGCGGCTCTTAGCTACTTACGTATAATAGCGGCATACAACGGGCTAGCTTACTCTAGCGCCTATATTAGTATGTTGTTACTATCTTCTACCCTATCTATTATCCTAATTCGTTAGGGTAGTTCTACAGGGGGTAGTCCTATACGTTGGATATCCTGTACGTCGGACTGTAAATAGGGGTAGGGTGCTCGTTTTAACTCGTACTACGTGGTCAAGGTTAAACAAAGTCCGGTACGTTAGAAAAAAGAAGCGTTCTAGCTAGTCTAAGGTGTTCGATCTGCCTCTAACAGTCTAACTAGCTACGCGCGTAAGTTGAAGGTACAACCTACTATAACAGTCGTATATAACAAGGTTATATAATAGTGTAACCTTTATAGGAGCTCGCGAGGGCTAAAGGCTCTATATAGCGAGCTCCACCTAGTATAGAGCCACGCTCCTCTAGCTACAGGGTGCTTAGCCAACCACATAGTATGGCACATGATATGGCACATGACACAGGCTGTGCCTGTAATAGCCGGTCCTGCTACTGGTTTATATACAAAGGAAACTGTACCCCCTGAACAGGGGGCCGGGTAAAAACCCCTGCCTACGCTTCTGCTTTAGCGCTTTGAATCTATCGTACTACGTGTAAAAGGTAGCCCCTATCTCCCTTAGCGGCTCGATTCGGCACTTCCCGTACCCTCTCCGCTACTCTTAGCCGCTTTTACAGCTATCGTAGCTTCTAGTTGCAGCCTACGAGCTACGCTATACTCCGTCAGGCGCCCCGAATCTATTAACTAGCTAATAACCACCTTTACTAAGCTCTTATACGGCTATATAGCTCGTTGCAAGATAAGCTACAGATCCCGTTATAACCGTATTTATAACTCCTCCTAGGTTCTGTACTTCGGTAGATCTTTATACTATACTACTAGGTGTTCGATCGTTTCTTTACCCTCGCTATACTTGTAGTATAGCGTAGTGATCTCTAGGACGTTCACCCTGTTCAGGTACTCCCGGAGGCCGATGTCCCCGCTACGCGCCTAGGCGAGCAGGGAGCTCTAAGCCTTACTTAGACCCTTGTATCTCTTAAGGGCAAGGTCTATAAATAGTTATATCGGGGGGTCCCTATTTACTAAGTAGTATATAGGTCTTCTTGCTCTCGTTACAAGCGTAGCGCGCCTCTCCTAGGCCGCTATCTCGCGCTCCTACTAGGCAAGTTCCACTACTCTATCTATATCGAGGGTCTTGTTCTTTAGCTTCCCTATCTTCTACTTTTACTTAGCCTACTTGTTTACTATAGCTACTACTCTCTTAACCGCTATTAGCCCCTATAGGCCTAGCCTAGGCTTCCTCCCTTACGTCCTCCTGCTCCTCTTCTAGAACCTCCTAAATAGCTTAGTATACGCCTCCTAGATTAAGCTCGCTACTATAACCAGGGGGCGCCCTAGTCCCTCCCCTGACTAGAGGAGTGGTTCGTATATCCTAGCTTCGAAGTTAGCTAGCCGCTTGTTCAGGTAGAGGTCTACTAGTAGGACCTAGGCCTCTGTCTCTAGGTACCTAATTAGCGTAGTTCTATAGCCTCCTGCTACTACGTAGAGGCCCCTACTCTAGTCCTTCGCTAGCTTCTTAGCTATCCCCTTTAGCTTGCTCCCTTTACTAACTATAGTTAGGACGTAGTAGCTCGCTACTCCGTATACTACTATACTCCTTATACACTTTGTATATACCTCCTAGGCCTTCGCGAGGCTCGGGCCCTACGTCTTCGCCACGATCCTTGTTAGCGTGAACTCCTAGGTAGCGAGCTTCTTCTTAACTACGCTATAGTGCGCTTGCTATAAGAGCTTCTAGTCTAGCTAGACCCTAAGGAACCTAGCGGACTTAACTGGTTTAATATCTATATACCTACCTCTATCTAGGAGGGCGAGCTTAGCTAGGTCTAGCTACTACCTTCGGTTCTTGTTAAAGTAGATTAGTTTGTACTTCTACGCTACGAACGCTATTCCCTACGTTCCCGCCTACTTTAAGCAGGTTCCTTACGCTCGCTCGAGCTAGCGGATATTCACCTTAGCTAACTTTCTAAACACTAGCAGGTTCGTGTCGTTAGTAAAGCCTACTATACTAAAGTGTAGGTACTCTCTCCTTAGGTCCTTATATAGTAATATAATATATAAGATGAATAGGACGGGCAATAGGGGGGACCCCTAGGGCACCCCCGCTATAACTAGGATATTGTCTATTGCCTTCTTGTCGAAGTAGAGGATCGCGACCCTGTCCGTTAGCTATTCCTATACCTAGAGTACTATCTACTTTAAGTAGCCAAGCTCCTAGAACGTAGCTAGTAGTCTAATATAGTTAACTATATCGAAGGCTCTAGCGATATCTAGTTATAGGAGAGATACTAAGGCGCCTTAGCGCTATACCTCCTAGACCTAGGCTATAACTAGTCGGACCGCTAGCTCGGTCAATCTACTCGCCTAGTTACCTATCTACTTAGTAGGGAGTAGCCTATAGACCTCTACCGCTACTATAATCCTTCTTGCTACTACTACCTCGATCACCTTCCCTACGGTCGGGAGTAGTGCAATAGGGCGGTAACCTCCTAGGGTATAGTATATATCAGGTGTCTTTCCTAGCTTCTATAGGACTACTGTCTTAGCTCTCTTGAACGTAGCTAGGAACTATACTAGCTACAGGCACCTTATAGTCAGGGCCGCGAGGATCTGGCTTAGCGGTTGGCTATATACCTTTAGGAATCCTATTAGGAGTATATCCTCCCCTAGGGCCTTCTATAGGCTCGCTTTGTCCTATGCTACTTCTATCGCTAGGAAGCTTACAAGCTCCTAGACCTTAAACCCCTGTTCCTACTCCTCCTTAAGGTCCAGGTCCTAGATATCGCTAAGGTCCGCCCCTAGGCTTAGGAAGAACTTCTT
>MU853404.1:520305-544900 GCA_033297235.1 Trichocladium antarcticum
ATAGCTATTAGCTCTATAGCTAGCTCTTCGAATACCTCCTCTAGCCCCTTTCTCGTCTTGATCCTTACCTTTAGCCCCTCTGGTCCTCCGTCGTTAAGCTATATCCTTAGCGGTAAGTACGCTACCTCTACCTTTATTAGCTTCTCTAAGACCTTCTTCTAGTTCTACCCTTCTAGCGCCTTCCCCCTTAGGAATAGGCTATCGAGCTTTACTTCGAGTATCTATAGGTAGTAGTCCGACCTTCCTCTAATTTTCTTCCTTAAATATATTGTCGTTAAGTCTATTAAGGCCTAGATATAGTCGATCGTTAATGTCTTACCCCTTTGCTCTCCTATAGGGGTTCTTATAACTATACCCTATAGGGTTTATAGGCTTAGGTCCTACTTATAAGCTAGCTCGAGGAGCTCTTTAGACTTCTTCTTGTATCGCCCGAACTCGTCCTAGACTAGGTTCTAGAGGTTAAAGTCTCCCGCTAGGATTATAGCGTAGGCTAGGCCCCGATAGGCTAGGAGGCTCTTTAGGATAGTCTTATCTACTATATAGTTGTTATATACTAACTAAAGCTCCAGACCCCTCCTCCCTAGCTCTAGGAACTATACCCTATACCACTACACGCTCGCCTTATATTCCTACTATCCGATGTTAAACTTCTTATATACGTATATCGCCGCTTTTCCCTATTATATATAAACCAGGTAGTACTATAAGCTCTAGGGGCAGTAGGCTGCCCCTTACTTACTAAGCTATAGTTCCTAGACCGCGATTATATCGAACTCCGCCTCCTCTAGTAGAATCTCTATATTCTACTTTACGCCTCTAGTGTTCTAGAGTATAGTTTTAAAGATTATCCTCTCCGCTAGCTATACCTTCGTCCTCTAGCTTGTTTTAGGTTAAGGGGATAGTTGCTACTACTAGTAGACCCTAGGGCTAGGTATTCTATATACTTAGGATACTAGTAGCCTATATATTAGGTACTTCCTAGGCGCTTAGGGGTTCCGCCTAGGATCCTCGGGATCCCCGGCGCTATTGCTATAGTAGCGGCGGTCCTAACGCAAATAGGGCTATAGCCAGGCCGAACTATAGTCGGCTCTATAATATATCCTTGCTTACTATAGTAGGGCGGCCTTTTAGTGTTAGGAACCTAGGCCTCTTCGCTCCGACCCTCTAGTATCCCTCCCTATCCTCCTCCTCTACGCCTTAGCGTATAAACGCGAATAGTAGCTTCACGGGCTCCGGTCTAGTAGGTTCGAATGTTCTAGGCCTATATTAGTACGCTTCCTTAGCCCCCTCCTACGCTCTTACCCTCTCCCTACACTCCTTCGACCACCTAGTGTACTTTCCGCTATACGCTAGGTACCTTAGCGGGAGGTAGCCCTTGTAGGTAAGGCACTAGGCCTCCCCTTCCTTTCCTCCTACTCTATAGGCCCTTGCCCTATATCTTCCGGATAGGGGTTCCTTTAGGTAGTACCTCTAGATATATCCCTACTTCTAGTACTTAAAGTACTACTTTAGCTCGAGCGCTACCTAGTATAGTTCGTAGTCTAGTACTTAGGCGTCCTAGATAACTCTAAAGTTATACGCCGCTCTTACCTTGTCTTAGCTCTTAAAGGTTACTAGTACCGTCGCTCTTATAAGCTCTAGCTTACTAGGGATCCTAAACTTAACTATATTTACCGTACGGAAATCTAGTCCCTAGGCGAACTCCGCTTCGGTAACTCCCTAGATCTCTAACCTTGTTAGACCCTTTAGGAGCACCGCGAAGGTCCTATAGGCTTCCTTCGCCTACTCCCTAAACGCTTAGTAGATCTACTAGTTGTTCTTAGTATACTATTCCTTCGCTGCTTTATCCCTAAAGGTAATAATAGTATCCCTACTAGGGAGCTTCCTTATAGCGACTGCTCCCTTCTATATAGACTAGTTATTAATCGCCTAGATAATCTCTAGGGGGGTTCTTTTCGTAAGGTTAGCTAGTAGGCTATTACCTTGGATAAGGATTTCCTTAGCGATCCTTTAGGGGATCGCCTTTATAGGTTACACTTAGGGCGCTAGGGCTCCTGCCGCGATCGTTGCCCAGGAGCGGTTAAGGCCCTATCCTACGCTCGTAGTAGCTAGGGCGCTTATAAGCGCGGCCTATACTTCCTTAGCGACGATCTTCCTTATAGTTATATAGTTAAGGCCTTCTAGGCCTCCTTTAGCGCTCTACAGCTAGTTAATAGCGCTCTATACCTAGGCTAGGATCTCTCTCGCTACTCCCTAGGCAATGTTCTTCTTATTTAGGCTAACTAGGGCGACTATACTATCGAGTATAGCCTTAATATCGCCTAATCTACGTTGTTCCTAGCGAGGGGGGGGTTAGTGCTACTACTGTTAGTATTAACAGGGGGGTTGGCGGTAGGTCTGCTAGTAGTTACAGGGGCCGCTCGGGGGCGCTCCGCCGGGGGGTTTAGGTCCGTTATACTAGGACTTAGATAGGCCTCTTAGGGCAGGTAGGGTGCTCCTAGTAGCAGGGGCAGGGGGGGGGAGGTCGCTATCGACCTCTATACTAGGTCCGGTATAGGCTATTGGGGCCGGCGCTAGGTAGATCCGTTGTAGATCCGGGTTGTAGGTCTAGGCGGTGTAGAAGAAGATTTCTAGGAGCTGCACGTAGCTTGTTTTCCCTATCTTCCTACGCCTGTAGCACCTGCGTAGCGTCTCGCGCGTAGATACACCCGGTATAGTTAGATAGAGCTCGTCGGGAGCTTTCTAGCGATGTAGGTTTCGGCCGTTTTGGCGCGCTGCTGCACCAGTTAGTACGGGCCTGTTTGCGAAGAAAGTTTTAAGAAGCGTTCTAGTTAGTCTAGTATACTCTCTATTCTAGAGCAGACGACTTAGCTACACGCGCAAGTTAAAGGTACAACCTACTATAATAGTCGTATATAACAAGGTTATATAATAGTGCAACCTTCGTAGGAGCTTACGAGGGCTAAAGGCTCTACGTAGCGAGCTCCACCTAGTATAGAGCTACGCTCCTCTAGCTATAGGGTGCTTAGCCAACTATATAGCATAGCATATAATATAGCATATAACACAGGCTATGCCTATAACAATATTATACCTAACTAGTATTACTAATTTAAGCGCGACTAATTTATTTAAGCAGGCTTAGTATTACTATATTATACCTAACTAGTATTACTATTATTTATTTATTTATTCGTACTCCGATATGCCTTACGGCGCGCCGGTCCTGCTACTAGTTTATATACAAAGGAAACCGTACCCCCTGAACAGGGGGCCGGGTAAAAACCCCTACCTACGCTTCTACTTTAGCGCTTTAAATCTATTATACTACGTGTTAAAGGTAGCCCCTATCTCCCTTAGCGGCTCGATTCGGCACTTCCCGCACCCTCTCCGCTACTCTTAGCCGCTTTCGCGGCTATCGTAGCTTCTAGTTACAGCCTACGAGCTACGCTATACTCCATTAGGCGCCCCGAATCCATCAACTAGCTAATAACCACCTTTACCAAGCTCTTGTATAGCTATATAGCTTGTCGCAAGACAAGCTACAGATCCCGTCGTAACCGTATTTGTAACTCCTCCTAGGTTCTATACTTCGGTAGATCTTTATACTACACTACTAGGTGTTCGATCGTTTCTTTGCCCTCGCCGCACTCGCAGTATAGCGTAGTAATCTCTAGGACGTTCACCCTATTTAGGTACTCCCGGAGGCCGATGTCCCCGCTACGCGCCTAGGCAAGCAGGGAGCTCTGAGCCTTGCTCAGACCCTTGTGTCTCTTGAGGGCGAGGTCTGTAAATAGTTATATCGGGGGGTCCTTGTCTGCCAAGCGGTATATAGGTCTTCTTGCTTAACTAGTATTACTAATTTAAGCGCGACTAATTTATTTAAGCGCGCTTAGTAGTACTATATTATACCTAACTAGTATTACTAATTTAAGCGCGACTAATTCATTTTAGCGCGACTAGTATTACTAATATAAGCGCGACTAATATTACTATATTATACCTAACTAGTATTACTAATTTAAGCGCGACTAATTTATTTAAGCGCGCTTAGTATTACTATATTATACCTAACTAGTATTACTAATTTAAGCGCGACTAATTCATTTTAGCGCGACTAGTATTACTAATATAAGCGCAACTAATTTATTTTAGCGCGACTAATATTACAAATATAAGCGCGACTAATATTACTATATTATACCTAAAAAGTATTACTAATTTAAGCGCGACTAATTTATTTTAGCGCAATTAGTATTACTTCAGTAAGCGCAATTAGTATTACTAATTATATTTTAACTAATATTATTAGTTAAAGCGCAATTAGAATTACTAATTTTAGCGTAACTAGTATTAGTAATTTAAGCGCGATTAGAATTACTATACTTAGTATAATTAGTATTACTAACTTAAGCGAGATTAGTATTATAGATCTAAGTAAGATATAAATATATATAACTAGTATTATAGTTTTAAGTATAGATATAAGCGCAATTAGTAGTGTAATTTTAAGCGAGATATAAATAAGTATAATTAGTATAAATATTTTAAGTATAGATATATACGCAATTAATATTACTAATTTAAGCAAGATATAAGCGAGATTAGCGTTGCTACTAATATCGCTATTAGTAATACTACTAGTATTATTCGTAGCGTTACTACTAGTATTACTATTAGCGATACTACTAGCGTTACTACTAGCGTTACTATTATAAGCGCTATTAATATTATTATTAGAGTTATAGATATAGGTATAAGTATAGACTATCTATAGTAAGTCTAGGCTATATAATATAGATAAATCTAGTAAAGCCTTATAAATTCTAGCTATAAAGTATAGATATAGTAATATATTTTCCTTTAAATATTTAGGTCTATAATTGTAACTAAAGAGATAGCGTAATATACCTAATAACAAACTAGTTTCTGTTATTACATATACAATAGAGCAATCGTTAAAAGCAAAATTTAGTGCGGGTTTGTTAGTAAGACGGCGGGGTGAGCAGATAAGATTTTTAGTTTTGGGACTCATGTAGACTTGACGCTCCGTATGTAGGGCTGGAATTCCCCCTGTTCGGCAAAGAGAACCCTGTCCCCAAAGAGGCGGAAACACAGGAAAGGATGACATCACCCCGGGCCCGTTCTGGTAGTCGGCACTTGTCCTGGTATATCGAGACAGCACCACATTTTACCTTTGCGGATTCAAGGCATTGTTAAATGCATTGGACGTACGGTGGCGCCTGGTCCTTGTCTATACTCGTTCTCTTTGCGGATGCAGCATCCTTCAGCACGTGTAATCTAGGACGTAAAAGAATGTAATTCTCCCCTTGGGCTCTCGATAGTAGGCGGCTTCATCACCCAGGTATCCTATATCATTTGAAGATATTAACTGCGGATGGAAGCCCAAACAATGTTGGACATTGTTGCGAACAGGTGATGGAAATGGTCGTGTCTTTGTTCTCGATCCTTCCTGGTGGGTGTTGTTTATGGTGCTGGACATCTCTGCCAACCCTCGTCGTGAAAGCTTTGATCTGGGCATCCTGCTGCCTCCTTCGTTGTAGTGGCGGGGCCACCCCTATTCCTGCGTGATTCACCTCGATATACAGCCATGGCACTATAATCTCTAGCCCCTGCCAATGTGTTGGTGTCTTGCGTGCGAGAACCGCCTCATCTTCCCCATTGTGTACTGTTATGACTTATAACTTCGTGCACTTCAACTTAATCCAGTCACAACCTGATACTTGCCCATGGCGTAGGGTATATGTCGCTCTCCTTGTTATCCAGCGGGCCCAAGCACTTTGCGGGCAACGTCACCTCACGTCGAACACCTCGCCGGCGAGGTTCCCCCATGTCGACAATCTCGCTGTTCTCGACCGTGACCGGGTGACCTGCGAGACTTGCCGGACCCGCCGGCGAGGGTGAGTGCGGCTTACTAGCCGCAGAGACCGGCCCACAAACTCTGAACCCGGGGAACTTCAATTCGCAATCCAGTTCTTCCGTTCTCTCGTTCCACACTCTTCTGCTTCTTCCTCACATGCGCACACGTTTGCTCTGAAGACAACAGCACAATGGCTTATAGAAGAGCCCCCCCCCGCTACTCGCTCCGCTCCACGAGCCGCAAGAAACACCAGGCCGCGGAAAATCGCGACGACTTTTGCGTGTCCTCTGACGAGACCGCCGCAGTCGTTGGGACCCCGAAGAAGCCGGGGAAGAAGGCCGCCGGGGGTGGTCGCAAAACTGCCAAGGGGAACGACAACGACAACGAGAGCATCGCCTCCATCGGTGCTGCTAGGCTGGAGGCGGAAGCGGCTGCCGCCAGAGCTTCTGCCACCAGCAGCCCCCTACCGAGCAGGCCTCTCTCCACCACGCCGGCGAAGCCCAGCAGCGGCGATGGCGACTCTGACATTGCCAACGCCCGCAGCCGTGACCTGGAGCATCTCGTCGACCCCCCCCCCCAGCCCTTTTCGTCCATGTCATTTGCGGCATACATGGACGGTCTGGTTCCCATCCCTGGCACTCCCAACCGCCCCAGCAGCAGCCGGCCCGTCCGCGAGCAGCCCATGAACCCCAGCCTCACCCCGTACGAGTCGGAGGCCCCCTGCCCGGGCGGCGACGTCACGAGGGCCGAGCATCGTGGACATCTCCTGGCACACCGGGCTGCCGCGCCCTGGGATGCCAACGTCGACGAGGATGACGGCGCCAGCCATCGCACCGATGCCCGCGACGCGATCAGACACGCGATCGCGATGAATGCCAGGGCCGGGCCCCGACGCGACGCGGGGGTGGAGAACGACTCGGATAACGTGACCATGGATGCGAGCGAACTCGAGTCGAATGGAGCGGCCATACTGGATGAGACGGAAGGCGACTGCGGGGAGGGGTTAAGCTTTGAGCTCGCGTCGACCGACAGGGAACAAACCAAGGCCAATACCAACAATACCGACAAGACGCCCAGTCTGAACGAGCTTTCTGAAGGGCCCCACGACAGACTGTCTGTTCGCAACACGAAGCTGGCAGAAGACGACGGTGACAAGATGTCGGTTTCGTTCGGACCCAAGACAAGCGACGCCAAAGACACCGCAAGCCATGGGGCGCCGACTGGTCGCGTCTCGCAGGATCTTCCTGTCTGGCCCGAATACCAGGCGCTGTTTGACTCGCTGCCACTGGACCATGTCTGGCGGAGAGCCAATCCGTCCCAGTCCCAGTCTCCCGCTCACGATGATCGCGAGCCACTGGCTGCGGACCCCGAGCTCCTGGCGAATTGGGTTCCGGATTTCACACCGTATAAGGAGGAGCCGTTCGAAAGCTATTCGGCACCGTTCTTCGATAACGAGCCCGATCCGTTTTTAGGCGACCTTGCCGCCAGCAGCCCTGCCTTCAGTCCCGGCCCGTACCTGGGCGAATTGGGACCGGACGCCTCTCCGGCGGAACGCGAGTTAGCAAACCCGTCTTCCCAACCCGCGGCCAAACTGTACGTCGCGCATCCCGAAGACCACGCCGAGAATGCGACCATGACGGGCCAACACCTGGACAACACTGCACCCAACACCGCGCCCCAAGATCGCGGCCCGTTGACCTGTACTTGTGGCGCAATCTTGCCTTCGCAAGACGCGACCACAACACGCATCGGCCAGTCTCCGAATCGCTGCGCGACCTGCATTCCCAAGAAACTCGCCACCATGCCCGGCAATCCCCAGAACATCGCACCCGACGCCCCGCCCGGGAATCGCGGCCCGTTGATCTTTACCGCAACCCTGCCTTCCCAAGACGAGGCCATGGCGCAGATCGCTCATCTCCAGTATTACCACCTCGAGAACGCCGACAATTATCTCGACAACTTTGCAGGCGACATGGATTTCCAGCCCGACGGCTTTGGCACGACCAAGACAGCCGAGCCCATGCCGCCGATTGCGAGCGAGAATCTGCGCAAAATGGCCGCGGACTTGGGCGAAACCGACAATGACCTTCTGGTCGGCCCAAACACGGCCTGTTTCGAGAACATGGACGAAATGGTCGCCGACTGTGACCACTTCGGGCCTACCGGTGACTTGGCAATGGGCCACTTCCGGTTTGAGCGAACCGCCGTGGATGGCAGCGCCGGCTTCGACAACCCCAACGTCGTCGACACCAGCTTCGCGGAAAATGACAGGGAGGGCACCGACAAAGAAGACAACTCTGGCGACCACCACCACGACCTGCACGCCGAGCCCGCCACCAACAACCCCCCCGACCAGCCCCACACCCCCGACACACCCTTCCCGCCGTGGCTCGCACCCACCAACCACCTCCAAACCGAGTTCGTGCCCATCGACCCCTTCGCCCCAACCACCCCGCTGCTCGACACCAGCCCCACGGCGCCCTTCGCCCCGTGGCACGTCCGCCACCTGCCGGCCTTCCTCCCCGAGCGCACCAACCGCACGCTCACCATCCCGGGCCGCTTCCTCGCCGGCCTCGGCAGCCTCTACCCCGCGGCCGCCTTCGCCGTCGCCACCCACCCGGCCTCGCGCGGCAGCGTGCACCGCATGACCGGCGCGACGCTCGCCCGCATGATGCGCGTCAACTTCCCCGCCCTCGCGGCCCACGACGCGCCGCCCCCGGGAACCCTCCCCGACCGGATGTACATCGTGGCGCTGGTGCGGCGCGACTGGCCCGTCGGCGGCGTCGCCAGGGTCCCCGACACGCCCGAGGCGCGCGCGGTGTTTGCCGCTGCCAGGGCGGCGTTCGATGTCATGCCGGCGGGCGAGGTGTGGTTCTACGTCCCCTATGTGACGCCGCGGCGCGCCGGCGGGGAGGAGCGGGGCGTGCTGGTGTGTCGCGGGTATGAGGGCCGCAAGGGCCCGCAGAGCGAGGCCGTGCTGGAGCGGTGGTGTGTCGACCATGCGCACGGCGTGGACGAGGATCGCCGCGGCAGGGAGGTGCTGGAGTTTATGGGCGAGGCGTGGGTGGAGGAGGATAAGTGGGCGAATCGGAGGAAGGCGAGGCCGGAGGGGCTGTGAGGGTGGGGAGGGAGGGGGAGGTGTTCGAGAGAGGATGGATATCGGGCGTTTAGGGTCTTGGCCTGGCTTTTGATGATACCCCGCTGCTCTCTTTCGACGCCTTTTCCGTTCCTACATAGTATTTTCCGGTCTCGAGGCCCGAGTCTCTGGCAGCTGGTCCATGGCCACGCGCCAGGTCTGACGGTTCTGTGGGCTCGACGGCCTGGCTGCGATGCCTCATGAGCAGTTAAATGACGGCCGCGTCCCCGCCCGTATGGGTGAGCATATTGGGCTGGGGACCCGATGCCGGTACTCCTAATCCGGATTTTGCATTTCCCTCAGTGATTGTGCTGAAGGAAAGCGTTGAAGCGTGGTGTGAAGTTCGATGTTGGGGATACGTCATGCGCCAAGCCCACCCATAACGCCATTTGACATTTGACAAAGGCCTCGGTCAGACGCCCCGCAATCGGCGCTGTTCTTGGCACCCGGCGATTTTATTACGGCCGGCCGGCTCGTTCCCGTCCTCCGACCACGCTGCCATCCACAAACTGAGTCCAGAATGTCGTCCGCGCCCGCCAGGAACGACGAGCACCCGGCCGTCAAGGGCCCCAGCGCCCTGCGCTCCATTCTCGCCGGCTCGACCGCGGGCGCCGTGGAAATCTGTGAGCCCCGTCCCCGAGCAGAGTCACAACAGAGTCACAACCACCAGTCGCTAACCCGTGCCTTGTCCAGCGATCACGTACCCGGCCGAATGTACGCCTCCCAACGATACCAATTGCAACCCCGCTCGAGACTCTGACACGCTGCGACAGTTGCCAAGACCCGGACACAGCTCAACCGCAGGTTAGCCGCGGGGCAGAAGCTGCCATGGCCGCCGTTCGGCACGCAGTGGTACGCCGGGTGCACCACGCTGATCATCGGCAACTCGGCCAAGGCGGGCATCCGTACGCTGCCACTCCGGAACACGGATCGCAGAACCGGAGCTAACCTGGGACACAGGGTTCGTCGCCTTTGACCAGTACAAAACGCTCCTCGCCGACGCAGACGGCAAGATGTCCGGCCCGCGCACCGTATTAGCCGGCTTCGGCGCCGGCGTCACCGAGTCCCTGCTCGCCGTCACCCCCACAGAAAGCATCAAGACTACGCTGTACGGCCCTTCCCCCATCACCACCCCCACCCGCCTTTCTTCCTCGCCCCACTAACCTGGCCCCCCCAGCATCGACGACCGCAAATCCGCCAAGCCGCGCCTCCGCGGCTTCCTCCACGCCGTCCCCATCATCGCGCGCGAGCGCGGCCTGCGCGGCTTCTTCCAGGGCTTCGTCCCGACCACGGCGCGGCAGGCCGCCAACAGCGCGACGCGGTTCGGGTCGTACACGGCGCTGAAGCAGCTGGCCGAGGGGTACACGGCGCCGGGCGAGAAGCTCGGGGCGGTGGGCACGTTCGGGATCGGCGGCGTCGCGGGCCTGATCACGGTCTACGTCACGCAGCCGCTGGACACGATCAAGACGCGCATGCAGAGCATCGAGGCGCCGCGGCTGTACGGGAACTCGTTCCGGTGCGCGAGCATCATCTTTCGGCAGGAGGGGGTGTTGACGTTCTGGAGCGGCGCGCTGCCGCGGTTGGTGCGGCTGATACTGAGCGGCGGGATTGTGTTTACCATGTATGAGAAGAGTATGGATATGATGGCGAGGGTCGATCCGGAGGGGAGGTATCTTTAGGCGGCTGAAGGGGGTGGGAGGATGGAGGAGCAGCGGGGCGGGAAAAGGGGCTGTCCCTCCAGCGCGCGAGTTATAGATATACCCCGATTTGCATGGGTAGACAACATGTACAAATACAGATTGTTTGGATACGACCAAGTCTACCAATCCCTGGTTTTCCAAACTCCAAACGCCGTGACCATGCAGCTATGTAGCAGACACCGGAACTCGGGTTCCGTCATGACAACCGGATCATGCCGCCCAGTCTCTTCGCCATCCTGCCCATGAAGGACCGGTTCGGCGCCTCCTCGAGCTCCGTGACCAGGTCTTTATAGTATGTCGGCTTGCTCTTGGGCGCAAAGATACTGGGGTCGGCGCGGTACTGTCTCCGTGTTAGCCACTGTTCCCCGGCAGCTCCCGTCTCCAGGTACGAACCTTGGTCTTGTACCGGTCCTCGAGGAGCGACTGCAGCGCATTCGCCTGTTTGAGATCGGCTTGCTCCTGGGTGGCGCCGGCCGTTACGCGCGCAATGCTGCCCTGCGCCAGCCGCTTGGCCAGGACATCCTGCAGTTGGCACTCCGGGCGGAGCACGTCCTTGGGCCAGCGCTGCAGCGCCCCCTGGAAATGCTTTGCTGCGACCTGGAGTGGGGTTAGAGAGAAGGCATATTGGTGGGAGGTGGGTGGGAAGCCAACATACACTTCTTGCGGCGGACATGGTGGCAGCAAACGTTCTTTGGAACACCGTGCTGGTCAACACCAAAGCGACGAATTTCTGTCGCGATGCAACATCACCGAGTGGGTCGCTTGGCTGCAAAGGAGCTGGTCAGTGCGCTGCTCAAACTTGCGCTAGTCCCAAATACGTGGATTACTATGGGCCCCTGCTTTGAGGCAGCCAGTCGGCGGCTTGGCCCAACTCCGGCGCAGCGCAACTCCGCTGCGGCGTCTTGGTCAGCGGCACTGCCCAGCGGTTATCTCAAAGAGATCACCTGCTCGAACATTGACCCTTTCATGCCCCTTTGGCTAAACCTTGTGCTCTTTCTTTCTGCCGCCTTCCACGCTTCTCTAGCTATATTTCTCCTTTGCGACGCTTCTTTTTTTCCACGTTCTACGAGTTCCCGAGCACATCCGCCACAGCGCATTCCGGCACTTGCTGCCTTCCTGAACAGCCCGCAAGGGGGGCAAATTGGTCGAGGCGAACATCTTACGCAACCGCCGCCATGTCGAGCCGGTACGAGAGGGTACGAATTCTATCACGGCCCCATTCCCCGGCAGGAATCTGGACGGCAATCGTCTAACCCCCCATCGCAGGTGCATGCTCACGATGCAGACGGACCCGAAACACCATCGACCCCTTTGCCCAGACCAACGTACCCCATCCCGAACTCACCACCGCCATCATTCCACTCCCGCGCGTCGTCGAGTATATCACGGGACCGCGATACCACGGTCAACAACGACCTAGCCGATGCGTTCGACGACAGCGACGACGAAGCCGACGACACGCAGCGTTTGGTACGAGGCAACACCACCCCCACATTTAATTCCGAGTCCGCGCAGGCGAGTTCAGCCGCATCGCATTCCAGCGGGGAAGCACCACAGTCGCAGCGACCAGTAGGAACCGCGCCGACCACGTCGAGGGTGTACGGCGGCGGCATTCAATCCGATGGCGTGTTTTCGAATCTCTCGGCCAAGCCAGAACGGGGAGATGGCGAGAAGGAGGAGCTGCCTCCGGTACGTAACCTTGGCAAAACCCTCAAGAAGCCCGTGCTAACTCCCGGTAGTCGTACGAACAAGCAGCAGCCGATCAAGCCCCGCCCTACTGGGAGACGACCATCCTCGCCCCCGGCCTCGGTGGCCCCGACGACGTCTACATCGACGGCCTGCCAGTCGGCTCCTTCTTCGGCTTCATCTGGAACGGCATGATCGCCTTGGTCTTCCAGCCCGTCGGCTTCGTCCTGACCTACCTCCTGCACTCGACGCACGCAGCCAAGAACGGCTCGCTGTCCGGCCTCGGCATCACGCTGATCCAGTACGGCTTCTACATGAAGGCCCCGCCGCCCGGGTCCACTGGGGGGCCGGCGTCGAATATGGCCGGGGACGAGTACGCGAACCCGCCAGATCCGAACTCGCACGACTTCAAACCGGATGATGTCAATCGGGGCGATGGCAGCGGGGATTCGAGCAGCGACTGGGTGGCGTATGCGCTGATGATTGTCGGGTGGTTTATCCTCATCCGCGCGGTTAGCAGTTACATCCGGGTGCGGCGGCATGAGCAGCTGGTGCTGCAGAGTCCTGATCGGGGGCTGGGTGTGCCGGTTATTGCCACGGGGGAGAGGGCTGAAACCGTGGTGTAGCGGGCTTTCCTTTGTCGGTTTCTTTTGGTTGCAAGGTTGGCAGCCCGCAATGGGCTTTGCAATGTTCAGCATTGGGCGTTATCGGTTCCACGGATGTTCCTATTCAGGTATATTGCAACCACACATCAGGTTTGCAGCACTCTTCCGTGCCTTCATAATATTCTCCTCCCAGTCAGCAGCTGCAACGAACTGACCGTCAACACACCGGTAGCGGGATGATCAAATGTCGGCTGCTGCCCAGCTGCCTTACCTAAGTTCGTCATCTTGAGAGGGGCAGGTGCGGGGCAGCCACGGCCCCTCGGTCCATCTTCATGTGGTCTTGTTGGGCATTCTACACGACAATTACATCACCCGACGTCAGCCCACCATCACGAATCTTTAGCCTTTGTGTGTGGTTGAATCAACCTCCCGCAACTACCTCCCTCACATACTGGACAGACAGCTTCTCAATCCAACACCCACACCAGCTGCGCAAGCATCCCTACTACCCTCAATACCCCAACACTGGCGTCCGGCAAACTGCATTTCCTCCGTCGATTCCTCCAATTCCTCCCCGTTTCCCCCTTCCGCACCCTCACCAACCACCTGCCTACCAAACCCTTTTCTGTGTTCCAGCCCGCCGACAACATGGCCTGGCGCAGCTCGGGCGGCTCCAACCGCGACCTGATTGAGAATCTGTTTCGGAACGGGATGATCAAGCATCTCGAGGTCAAGGAGGCGTTTCTGAAGGTATCCCTCCCCGTCTCCCAAACACCCCGTTTCCCCCCCCCCCCCCCCTAACCCAACCCCCAATCCTAACCACCCCTCTCGTCTATTACCAGGTCGATCGCGCACACTACGCCCCGTCCCACCCGTACGACGACTCGCCGCAGCCCATCGGCCACCACGCCACCATCTCGGCGCCGCACATGCACGCGTCCGCGGTCGAGAACCTGCTGCCCTTCCTCACGCCGTCGCCGGCCCGCCCGGCCCCGCGCGCCCTCGACATCGGCTCCGGCTCCGGCTACCTCACGCACGTCATGGCCGAGCTGGTCGGCGGCGGCGGCGGCGCCGTCGTGGGAGTCGAGCACATCGCGCCGCTGCGGGACATGGGCGAGCGCAACATGCGCAAGTCGGAGGACGGCAGGCGGCTGCTGGACGCCGGCCGCGTGCGCTTTGTGGTTGGGGATGGCAGGCGCGGGTGGGTGGATACGGAGGGGGGTGGGTTGAAGGGGGAAGGGGGGAAGTGGGATGCCATTCATGTGGGTGCGGCCGCGGCCGAGGTGCATCCGGAGTTGTTGGCGCAGCTGGCGAGTCCCGGCCGGATGTTTATCCCGGTGGATGATGAGTTGGGTGGGGGCGACCAGCATGTGTGGTGTGTGGATAAGGATGGGGAGGGGGTGGTGACGAAGAGGCGGCTGTTTGGGGTTCGGTATGTGCCGTTGACGGATCCGCCGAGCGAGTGAGGGGTGGTGGGCGGGTGTGGTTGGGTATGGTGTTTGGGCTGGTTGTTTTGCTGGCTTTGGGGTTCAGTAGTGGTGGTACAATGTCAATAACGAGTTGGCTGGTTTCGCCTCCAGGTGTGATAGGCACCGCTGCTGACATAGCCTTGGAAGTTGACGTCCTGAAGATGTTATCGCGGTCTCTGGGATTTTCTGTGTGTCCCACGCACATATCCCGGTGATGATCCTGTTGGCGTCTCTACCGTAGTACTCTATCCGAACAACCACCAAATAAACGTAGTCCGCGGGCAGTTCAGGCATCACTGCTACCACCGGTCGATAAGGCTCTTCAACATTGAGTTACAGTCTTTGTTGGCCACTGGCGCGACTAAATCCTCCTACTCCAGGTAGCGGAATCCCCCCCCAGGCAGTCCCAGATCCTCGATCAGATCCCACCCCAGACTGCGAAATTCAAGAAAGTAAGGATATACGCGATAAAGCTTTTGCCTGGCTAGCTCTGGGAAATTAACCATGTTGTACTTGATCATCTCGTGCCAATTCCCACCTACCTTGCCATTTCTCTCAGTCCAATTAGTACACCTTTCGAATCCCGTGCGTCCCAAAATTGTGTGCTAACTTGAGCTCCTGTATCGGAAAGTCAACGGGTGTCGTGCCGACATAAGAAAGCAGTAGATGGAACAGGTGGTGGACCCTAACCCTCAACTGACATATTGCTTCGTTGGCGAGACAACTGGCCGAGCGAGCACAGACCACTGCAGATCAACAATCTATCGGTCGGCTCCTGCCCGTTCCATCCATTTCATATTAATCATGACCAAATATACAGAATGCAGCTACGTCCCGCTGCAGACGAGCCCGGGTCGCAGCCGAACCTGAGCCTTTTGCCGGCCCTTCGGCCACGCCGGGTCGACTTCCTCCACCCCGGATACCCCCACAGCGCCGTGCTTCTCTCGCTGCCCGCATTGGACGACGGCGGCATCGATTTCGACACGGCTCTGGCGGCCTGCGGCCTAGTTGCCGGCAACCGGTGGAACGATGGGTTTTTCTCGTCGGACCGTAGCGGCGCCATACGCGCACAGCGCCCGGATGACGGCGTCCTTCGCGAGCCGCAATACTTCTTCCAACTTCCCGGCCCGCTTGACACCCCGTATCCCACTGTGCCGCGTTTCGCACACTGGCGCTTCCCGCATAACGACATGCCACCCCTGTGGCAACGATGGGCGGCAGACTCGGCGGCGACTCGCATGGGTGGAGAGGCAGCGCGGCGCTGCGTGCTCTCCAACTACGGCGACGGCCTGGAGATGGCGCACTTGCTCCCGGCCAGCGAGGACGACTGGTGGCTCTCAAACCAGATGCAACAGTACTCGCCCACGCAGCTGTTCTCAAGCGACCCGATTGACGGACCAGCGAACCTCGTGACGCTACGGGCGGATCTCCATCGCGTCTTTGACGAGAGGCATTTCTGTTTTGTTCCCAAGGTTGGGGAACAGAGTAGCGGGGATAGCGCGGAGGCGGCCATGGCTACAGCCGAGCAGAAGCCGCCGCAGTTCGTCCTGCACGTCTTTAACTCAACGCCTAGTGGACAGCTCCCGAACCTCTGGCACAACCGCGCCGTTCACCCTATCCCCGCGACAGTGGCGGTAGAGTGTCTCTTTGCTCGTTTTGCCTGGACCGTCTTAAGCCCTCGTGTCTTCGATATGTTCCTCCCCTCAACGCCTGTGCCGAGGCGTCTGCTCCTCTGGAGCCGCGAGAAAGGGGAGTGGGAGACCGAAGAGGCCAGTCCGGAGATGTGCAGGAAGATGTGGAAAAATGCCAGGTCACGCTCTCCTGAGAAGAGAAGCGCACCAAGGTCTACCGATGCCGCCGAAGAACTGCTGGTAGGAGGGAGTCCCGGTCTGTTTGACAGCGGCTACTTTGAGACTGATACCTCTGCGAACCATGGCTGCGATTACGATGAACTTGGTTCTGTTAAACGGCAAGAGGAGGAACCTCGGGGGCGGTCCCGGAAGCGGAAGTTCAGCTTGGAGAAGGAGTAAGATGCAAGGACTCTGGCTAGTCTCGACCTGGCTGCAGATATTATGAAGCCGCATTGCCTATTCCGGACCCCAGAAAAGAGGTTCCCAGAAGACGAGATGGTCGCGGAACAGACGCTTCGGGAAGACCATGTCTGGAGGGATCCTCTCGGTGCTAGTCGAGAAACACGTTATGGCAGGTGAGTTCAGCGATAACCCTTTCGCGATCTGGAGTTGCTTGGTCTCACAGATTGTATATTGTTCGTGCAGAGCCTCAGCGCTCAGCCCAGTCCGCTGCGTTATTATGGCATGTATCTCCATCCTGCACGCCCAGACACCAGCTTGGATGCAACGTGCAGCTGATATATCGAAGAAGCCCGGCATTTTGTCATCTCGGCACACGTCGCAACGGAGCTTACATTGGGACATGAAGGACAAACAGTTCCCCTTCCATATGTAGCTTTTCTCCGCAGGTCTCGGAATATTGGAGCCATTCCCAAATCATGTCGTCATATATTATGCGGCCATCGGCGAGAAGCTTGGGAGTATTTAGGAGCCCCGAAGCGCGTGCGCCGATTGAATCGCCATTACCTCGCACCGCTCCGTTATTGCCTCGTTGGCGCGACTTTTACTAGGGCTAGAAAATGGCGCTTTTCTCGATTTGGGCCAGGCAGACAGCAACAAGACTCGTGCGCGGCCAGTTGGGACAGTTTGGCCCACCCATCTCACACAACCCGAGGAGCGGCAGCCGCGCCTTCATTCACAGATCCAACAGATCCAGTTTACGATCCAGCTTACTATCCAGCATCGACAACCGCCCTTCCCAACCAACCCAAGTCACAGCCATCACCAACCAACACCGGTAATGTGTCCCCCATCCCGAGCCCCCCCTTCCTCACAACCCATCCCACTAACCCCCGCCCCCGCAGCACCCTCACAACAACCCCGACCCGCGCAATGCCCACCCCCCCTCCCCCACCCACCAACCCCAGCATCTTCCTCCACACCTCCGGCTCCGCCCTCCCCGTCTGGACGCACGACCACCCCTACACGGCCAACCCGACCTTCCCGCCGCTCACCACCAACCTCACCACCGACGTCTGCGTCATCGGCGCCGGCATCGCCGGCATCCACACGGCGTACGAGCTCGTGCTGCGCGGCCACCGCGTCACGCTGCTCGAGGCGCGCGACGCCGTGGCCGGCGAGTCGGGCCGCACCAGCGGCCATGTCACGAACGTGCTGGACGACGGCTATGTGCGCATTGCGCGCCGGCATGGGACCGGGGGCGCGACCGTTGCGGCCGAGAGCCATGGGTGGGCGCGCGAGAGGGTTGGGGAGGTGGTGGCGGGGCTGGGGATTGAGTGTGGGTGGCGGCGGGTGAGGGCGGTGCAGGTTGGGAGGATGGGGCCCGGGGAGGCGGGGTGGTAGGTTGTTCCTGGTGGGAGAGGGTGGGTGGGTTGGGCTGGCTGGCTGGCTGACGTTTGGGCAGGGAGGCGGAGATGCAGGGGTTGCGGGACGAGGCGGAGATGCAGGCGAGGTTGGGGATTGAGACGCGGTTTGATGTGAGTTGTGTTGTGTTGTGTTGCAGGGGTTGGACGACTGGGGGATGGCTGACAGACAGACGACAGGAGAACCTGACGGTGAAAGGGTGGACCGGCACCCCGCAGCGCGGCGGCCTCGTCTCCCTCAACCAAGCCGCCTTCCACCCCACCAAGTACCTCGCCGGCGTCCTCGCCTTCCTCAAGACCCAGCCCAACTTCCAATGCTTCACCCGCACCCGCGTGACGGGCATCCACGAACGGGGCATCGAGATCCACCTCCTCGACCTCGGCCACAAGTCGGTCGCCGTCACGACCGAGTCCGGCCACACGGTGCACGCCGAGAACGCCGTCGAGGCCACCGGCATCCCGCTGCAGAAGCTGTCCGTCGTCGCCGAGCTGCGGTGCTACCGCAGCTACTGCATCGCGGTGCGCGTGCCGCGCGGCAGCGTCGAGGACTGTCTGCTGTACGACACGGGCGACCCGTACAAGTACGTGCGTCTGACGGCGTGCGACGGCGCCGACGACTACATGATCGTCGGCGGGTGCGACCACAAGGTCGGGCAGGAGGAGACGACGCACCGATACGCCGAGCTGGAACAATGGACGCGCGAGCGGTTCCCGCAGGCCGGCCGCGTGGACTATCGCTGGAGCGGCCAGATCTCTGAGCCGGCCGACTACATGGCCTTCATTGGCAAGAACCAGGGCTGCGACAAGATCTACATTGTGACGGGCGACTCGGGCGACGGGCTGACGCATGGGGTGATCGCGGGCAGGCTGATTGCGGACGAGATCGACGGGGTGCCGAACCAGTGGGCGGACCTGTACAGTCCCAAGCGGCTGGGGAGTATCCTCCGCAGCCTGCCGAGCCTGGTGAAGCACGATGTGCAGATAAATCTGCAGTATAAGCGGTTTCTGCAGACGGACATCACGGATATTGAGGACTTGGCGCCGGGGTCGGGGGGCGTGTTGAACTCGGTGAGTGGCACCCGTGAGTCTTTGAGATGTCGTGGACCTGACCGCAGCGACAGCCGACGGCGAAGCCGCTGGCCGTGTACAAGGACGAGAACGGCAAGGTGTCCAAGTACAGCGCCCTGTGCCCGCATTTGAAGGGCGTGGTGTGCTGGAACTCGGCCGAGAAGAGCTTCGACTGCCCGGTGCATGGCAGCCGCTTCTCCAAGGACGGCATCTGTCTCAACGGCCCGGCCAAGACAAACCTGCCGCCGGCTGACAGGGCGGGGGCTGAGGATCAGGAGTATGCCAGTGGCTCAGGCATGTAGGGTGGGAGTTGGTCTCGGATGAACTTGCTTGGACGGAAAAACTAGTTCTGGTCCGCATTTTGGGCTATCGAATACTTACTTGCTTCATCACATACTTCGTAATCGCCAGTGCCGCTCCGTCGATCTGCCGTCTAATACGACGACGGCATCACAGCCACCCGCCCACCATCCGCCATGAGCACCGAGCCGTTACAGTACGCGCCGGCGCGGCTCGCAAGATACAGAATGGTGCCAGCCATCTCTTCGTCACCACCAAACCGGAGCGCGGGGATAAACCGCGGATCATCCGGGGTTTCCTTTTCCGGTTCACGATTGCCCATGAGGTTCGCGGCTATGTCAGACGGGAACACTGCAAAACAGTCAGACTCCCAACTTCTCAGAGTGTGTGCCGGAACCACTTACATCCCGGTGCCAGCGCATTCACCCGAATCCCATACCGGGCCAGGTTGGAGCTCGCATGCTTGGTCAGATGAAGGATGGCCGCCTTGCTGGCCGCATACGCGGGCGGCGACATGGGCGACCGACTGAAGGCCGAAATGCTGCTGGTGAAGATGACCTGGCTCTGGACCGACGCGGCCTCCTCGCCGGGGCGGGGGCCGCCGAAGCCCGTCCCTCCCAGCGCCTTGTGGTTGCCTGCGTCCAGCAGCTCGAGGAAGGCCACCATCGTGTAGAAGGCGCCCGTCACGTTGATGTCCATGGTCACCGTCATGTGGGCCATCGTGAGCTGGTCGAAGAACTGCGCCCGGAGCTCTGCGATCGTAAGGTCTGGCCGCCAGCCCTCTGTCGGGCCGATGGTGCCTGCGTTCGCGAGGAGCAGGTTGATGTACCCGACTTCGGTCGTGATCTTGTCCACGGCGCCCTGCAGCGAGGCTTTGTTCGTCACGTCGCACTGGACGGCGACGAACGCCTTCTCCTTTTCGACTGCGGCCTCCAGCACGTCTCTGCGGCGGCCGAGGAGGTAGACCCTCCGTGCGCCGTTGGCAGCGAGGGCGCGGGCCATGATGAGGCCGATTCCTGGAGCATGTCAGGGAAAGGGCTATGGGGGGGTTGGAATGGCTTCATGGCAATGCGACTGGAGGTTGGCTGGAGGGGTTCATACCGGTGCCGCCGCCGGTGATAACGGCGACCATGCCGTCGACACGAAAAAGAGACGATGCGTCGAGATTGGGGCCCGTCATTTTGGCTTTGTGACTGAGAGATGGAAACTCTGTGGTCAGGATGCTGTTGCAGTTCAAAGACAAAACCGGGTGGAATGGACGAGTGGGTGGACGGAGGCGTGTGGGGGTCCGGTTGCTTGTTTCGAGCCGATGGTCCCGGTCACTGGAGCAGGAAGCTCATTTATATATTGCATGAGTGTCACCCATGGGAGGCCGGTCCTGGTTGCTCCCGGATAGCGCAAGGAAGGAAGTATTTTCGCTAACCTGTAGTGTGTCCAAGTTTCCAACTGCAGGCCACTTCACCTGGAAGGTCCGAGTCAGCATCCGCGCATCGATGGCGGTCGAGAGGGACCTGCTCCCCAGCGCCGGACTTGTCAGTCCCCGTCCGCAACGACCGGACTCTGGCGAATTCTCGGTTTTCTCGGAATGATTCTGGATTCTACCTGCTTCAGCACTTTAATGGAGCTCATTTGGCGTCATTGGCTCCTTGCCACGACGGTGGCTACCTGGCAGGCTCACATATGGAAGTCGGCACTCGGCAGGGCCCGCAGGACACCAGGCGTTGCTTCCCCGCGCCATCTCGGACCACACAGCACTTCTGGTCGCTATGGAGCATGGTAGCGTGCCTCGAGCTGTGGCCTTGCTTTTGCGCAGTGAAGAATGGCAGCAACGACATTAGCCTGGAACTGACGTTGTTCCATGTTTGTCGATCAGAAGGTAAAGATCTATCATTTGTTTATCAGTTCATCCTGGACCCTGTACTGCGTTCACATCGTCCAGTATTTCCAAAGTAGCAGAACCTCCCCGCAAGCCGACAGCAACGCACCCACTCTGTCTCTCACGGCGAGTTCTGTCCAGTCATGCCACCCACTGTCACCACAGGCGGCGTCGGCCCAATCGTTTCACCCACTGCTACCGCAGGCGCCTTCTCGACCATCAACCCACCCCCCTCCGGCGACTTCGGTCCCTCCATTTCACCCACTACCACCACCGGTGTTTTCTTGACCGCCAACTCCTCCCTCTCCGGCGACACCGCAGCAGCAGCCACCGGGCTCTGATACGGCCCTTGATAGTCCAACACAGTATTATCCGACTTGGCCACAGCCTGATACTTCCTCCGTCTCCTGCAGCACCTGCCAAACAGTTAGCACCACCCCAGCAACACCAACCCCCCCGGAACGAGACAAGCACGCAGACGGAAGAAGACGAAACGAAACCACTTACACCAACGCCGCAACAAACGCCACCACAATCGGCAGCCCCACCCCCACCCCGACCCCCACCGCCACCTTGTGATTCACCCCCGCGCTCGCGTCATCCAACCACTCCCTCACATCCTCCAGCACATCATCCACCTTATCCCCAATACTCGCCGACGTCGTTGCCGCGCGCGTACTGGTTGTCGTCGGCGGCGGCGGCGGGACAAAGCTCACGGGCGCGCCCGTCGTCGCCGCGATCCGGTTGGCGCTCTTGCCAAAGGACGCGGTGCGCGCGACCGTGTCGGCCGTGTCGTGGGGCGTGGAGGGCGTCGCGCCGCTGGGGAAGGTCACGGCGACGGTGGTGGCGGTCGTGAGGACGGTGGTGGTTTGTAGCGAGAGGGGGCAGTTGATCAGGCGCGGGTCGGCGCAGCCGATGGCGGTGTGCGTGCGCGGGAGGGTTAGGGTGGTGGTGAGGAGGAGGGTGTTGGGCGGGGTGGTTTGGCGTGGAGCGAGGGTGGGTGGTTTGGAGGTCGCGGCGGCGGTGGTGGCGCAGATGTCGGCCATGGTGGTGTAGAAGATGGGGATGGTGTGGCTGGGTTGCGGGCCCCAGGTGTCTGGAAGGGATGGGGGGTTAGATGGGGGAGGGGGACAGGGGATTTGGAGTGGGGCGGACATACGGTCGTTGACCGCGATGGTTGCGCCGGCGGCGGCGCCGATGCCGAGGGTGTACTCCTGGATGACGCGCAGCGCGCAGCCGTGCTGGGCTTCCGAGACGTCGCCGGCTGTCACGTTGGTCAGGAGCTCGGCGACGTGGGCGTGCACGCCCACTTCTATCCCTGCGGTCACTCTGAAGTCGATGTTGGTCGCTTGGTCGACCAGCGACATGACGCCCTTTATGAGGCCGTCGGCGGCAACCTCCAGGACGCCTTCGGCGGTGCTGATCTCGAAGCCCGCGTGCATGCCGACGCGCAACACGGCCTTCAGCACGACATTGGCCGCATGGACGGTTACAGGGAGGAACTCGAATCTCGCGCCGTTGCTAAACGACGAACAGTCAGTGGTGCGTGGGGCCGGGGTACGAGCATGATGTCTCTTACAAGATGATGTCGGAGACATTGTGGCTGAACATCTGCAGGTTGAAGCCGACGGGGTCATCCAGTTTGAGATGAAAGCCGGTGCGGAGGTCGATCGAGCCCTCGACAGCGAGGATCAGATCCACGGTGGCGAAGATGCCAACTTCCAACCCTTCGCCGACCTTGATGCCGACTGGTGTCTGCGATATGTACAGCGGTATTGTCAGGGTGGCGCTCGCGGAGAGGGACGCCTCGATGACCATCATGAGGTCCAAGTGGTCAAGCGTGAAGAGCAGGCCGACATCGGGCATGGGGGGGATATCGATGTCGAAGTCGGTGTCCAGGGTGAAATTGTCAAAGCTGAAGTCGTCCCTGTGAAGCTCATTGTTCCTGGCCTCGCTGATGATGTGTTGCACATAGGCCTGGATGCTCGCGCCCGCCGACCTGGTCAAGTTGCTGAATTCCTCGCCGACCTGCTTCGTGACATTGAGAATAGTGTCTCCGACGTCGAACCCACCAGGGCCGTCCACAATTAACTCCGCCGTGGCGCCGGCCTTGATGTAGCAGGTGACACATCTGATCTCGATACCTGTCTGGGCCTCGAGCGTCGGCCCAGGGTCAGTACTGTTTAGACCCGAACTGTAGCCAAAGGCTCTGGCGTGTGTTAGCGGTGGGCCCCTGATCCACGCTAAGCAGCTCGAGACAAGCAACATACTGGGTGAACAGGGCGGAATCATCCCAGCTCTTTTCGATGCTGGTGCTGTTCTTGAAGACGGTATCTCGTTTGCCGTACACGAGCGCCGCAAGACGGCGCCGGACTTCCCCGATGGTGAACTCATCCGTGGTCCCCGGGAGGTTGCGTGTGCGGACCGAAACCACCGGCGCTGGGCTGGCCAGGACAGAACCGAGACTGCCCGCCCAAACGAGGGCAGCGGAAACGAGCTGGAGTCTCACCATGGTGTCGTCTCCTCTGGGGCTTGACAGAGTCCTGCTGGAGAGATGTGGTTCCCAACATGGGACCCAGCCCTCTTTTAGTACGCATCCCTCGACCCGGCAGCCGGCAGCCGGCAGCTCCAGCGGGGGGTTGGGGGCTCTGACCAGAGTGAGGATTCTGGTTGCAGACATCGTGACCGTTGTTTGCAGGAATCAACGCAGGAATACGCCGCACGGCTGCATGGCCGTTGGTACATATTTACCTACATAGCAGGGGTGAGGCCCTGTGGCTGTGAGGACAGAGGGGGGGGGTTACGGGGGATGCAACCACTGAGATGAGTGAAAGATAATCAAGGGGATCCATCTGCAAGCCCTCTCCATGGGAAACTGGGACCCCCGGCGTCTTGGCATGTGTGGGTGGCCTGGCTGGGAAGGAGTTTTGTCGAAAAGAAACAACAGTCAGCATGGGCGGGAAATTGGGCCACGGAAGCCCGGGTTGTCTCTGGGGCTGTAGGCTGCCATTATCGGCTGCAGGGTCCCGTGGCTGCAGCCAACAAATCAGACGGTCCCTGGCTTTGGGGAAAGCCTTCCTGTGGTAGGTGGGTCTGCCCCACTACCTACCTTTGCCTTCCACACAGCCCACTTTGGCTTGCTTCCTCCTCCT
The DNA here is from genome assembly GCA_033297235.1 of Trichocladium antarcticum. NCBI lineage: Eukaryota > Fungi > Ascomycota > Sordariomycetes > Sordariales > Chaetomiaceae > Trichocladium > Trichocladium antarcticum. The sequence goes on from MU853404.1 coordinate 544,633, forward strand.
ACACACACCACCACGAATGTCACCAGTTTTCCTGCTTCCTGCCGTCCCACAGGTTATGCGCCCTCTTGCTTCCACTGCTTGAGTTTTACCGACCCGAATTTCGTTGGCTTCTGGGCGACTGATTTAACTGCCCCGGATTCCACGATTTTCACACCTGAACCGACCTGACCGAATCTCTGGCTTCTGGGCGACTGATTTAACTGCCCCGGATTCCACGATTTTCACCTGAACCGACCGAATCTCTGGCTTCTGGGCGACTGATTTAACT
>MU853404.1:554733-578583 GCA_033297235.1 Trichocladium antarcticum
CGGAGAGGGAGCTCCGGAGAACCCCTATATAGTTCTATAAGGAGAGGCTTAACAAGAAGCAAAGAGAGCTAGTAACGGAAATAGCGGAAGAAAAGAGGCGCTTTTAAAGGAAGACGATCAAGGAAGCTAGAGAGGAGACCCTATAGTAGCTCGAGCGATAGGTAAGGCTTAGGAGCTTCCTCCCCCCTAAGCTACTGAAACTCCCGGCCCTAAAGGGCCTAGACGGCGGCCTAGATCTAACAACGTACTAGAATAAGGCGGAGGCGCTTACGAAGAAGTTCTTCCTAAGCCTAGGGGCGGACCTTAGTAATATCTAGGACCTGGACCTTAAGGAGGAGTAGGAACAGGGGTTTAAAGTCTAGGAGCTCGTAAGCTTCCTAGTAATAGAAGTAGTATAGGATAAAGCGAGCCTATAGAAGGCCCTAGGGAAGGATATACTCCTAATAGGATTCCTAAAGGCGTACGGCCAACCGCTAAGCTAGATCCTTATAGCCCTAACTACAAGGTATCTATAGCTAGTATAGTTCCTAGCTACGTTTAAGAGAGCTAAGACAGTAGTCCTGTAGAAGCTAGGAAAGATACCTGATATATACCGTACCCTAGGAGGTTACTGCCCTATTGCGCTACTCCCGACTATAGGGAAGGTGATCGAGGTAGTAGTAGCAAGAAGGATTATAGTAGTAGCGGAGGTCTATAGGCTGCTCCCTACTAAGTAGATAGGTAACTAGGCAAGTAGATCGACCGAGCTAGCGGTCCGACTAGTCGTAGCCTAGGTCTAGGAGGTATAGCGCTAAGGCGCCTTAGTATCCCTCCTATAACTAGATATCGCCGGAGCCTTCGATATAGTCAACTACGTTAGACTACTAGCTATGCTCTAGGAGCTCGGCTACCTAAAGTAGATAGTACTTTAGGTATAGGAATAGCTAACGGATAGGGTCGCGATCCTCTACTTTAATAGGAAGGTAATAGACAATATCCTAGTTATAGTAGGGGTACCCTAGGGGTCCCCCCTATCGCCTGTCCTATTTATCTTATATATTGTATTACTATATAAGGACCTAAGGAGAGAGCACCTATACCTTAGTATAGCGGGCTTCGCCGACGATACGAACCTACTAGTATTTAGAAAGTCGGCTAAGGTGAATATCCGCTAGCTCGAGCGAGCGTAGGGAACCTACTTAAAGTAGGTAAGAACGTAGGGAATAGCGTTCGTAGCGTAGAAGTACGAACTAATCTACTTTAACAAGAACCGAAGGTAGTAGCTAGACCTAGCTAAGCTCGCCCTCCTAGATAGAGGTAGGTATATAGATATTAAACCAGTTAAGTCCGCTAGGTTCCTTAGGGTCTAGCTAGACTAGAAGCTCTTATAGCAAGCGCACTACGGCGTAGTTAAGAAGAAGCTTGCCACCTAGGAGTTCGCGCTAACGAGGATCGCGGCGAAGACGTAGGACCCGAGCCTCGCGAAGGCCTAGGAGGTATATACAAAGTGTATAAGGAGCGTAGTAGTATACGGAGCGGCGAGCTACTATATCCTAACTATAGTTAGTAAAGGGAGCGAGCTAAAGGGGATAGCTAAGAAGCTAGCGAAGGACTAGAGCAAGGGCCTCTATATAGTAGTAGGAGGCTATAGAACTACGCTAATTAGGTACCTAGAGACGGAGGCCTAGGTCCTACTAGTAGACCTCTACCTAAACAAGTAGCTAGCTAACTTCGAAGCTAGGATATACGAACCACTCCTCTAGTTAGGGGAGGGACTAGGGCGCCCCCTAGTTATAGTAGCAAGCTTAATCTAGGAGGTATATACTAAGTTATTTAGGAGGTTCTAGAAGAGGAGCGGGAGGATATAAGGGAGGAAGCCTAGGCTAGGCCTATAGGGGCTAATAGCAGTCGAGAGAGTAGTAGCTATAGTAAATAAGTAGGCTAAGCAAAAGTAGAAGATAGAGAAGCTAAAGAACAAGACCCTCGATACGGATAGAGTAGTGGAACTTGCCTAGCAGGAGCGTAAGATAGCGGCCTAGGAGAGACGCGCTACGCTTGTAACGAGAGCAAGAAGACCTATACGCCGCTTAGCAGATAAGGACCCCCTAATATAACTATTTACAGACCTTGCCTTTAAAAGATACAAGGGTCTAAGCAAGGCTTAGAGCTCCCTACTTACCTAGGCGTATAGTAGGGACATTAGCCTCTAGGAGTACCTAAATAGGGTAAACGTCCTAGAGATTACTACACTATACTGCAAGTATAGCGAGGGTAAAGAAACGATCGAACACCTAGTAGTATAGTACAAAGATCTACCGAAGTATAGAACCTAGGAGGAGTTACAAATATAGTTACAACAGGATCTGTAGCTCGTCTTACAACGAGCTATATAGCTGTATAAGAGCTTAGTAAAGGTGGTTATTAGCTAGTTAATGGATTCGGGGCACCTAATAGAGTATAGCGTAGCTTGTAGGCTATAACTAGAAGCTACAATAGCCGCAAAAGCGGCTAAGAGTAGCGGAGAGGGTGCGGGAAGTGCCAAATCGAGCCGCTAAGGAAGACAGGGGCTACCTTTTACATATAGTACGATAGATTCAAAGCGCTAAAGCAGAAGCGTAGGCAGGGGTTTTTACCCGGCCCCCTGTTTAGGGGGTACGGTTTCCTTTGTATATAAACCAGTAGCAGGACCGGCGCGCCGTAAGGCATATCGGAGTACGAATAAATAATAAATATATAGGGGTCCTCCGGAGCTCCCTCTCTGCCTCCTTCGCCGCCTTCGACGCCTCCTCTACTTTGCCCGTCTACTATAGGGAGCTCCTCCCCCTTAATTCCTTCTTCCTAGGGGCTATCGTATAGGCGATAGCTATTAGCTCCGTAGCTAGCTCTTCGAACACCTCCTCTAGCCCCTTTCTCGTTTTGGTCCTTGCCTTTAGCCCCTCTAGTCCTCTATTGTTAAGCCGTATCCTTAGTAGCAAGTACGCTACCTCTACCTTTATTAGTTTCTCTAAGACCTTCTTCTAGTTCTACCCTTCTAGCGCCTTCCCCCTTAGGAATAGGCCGTCGATCTTTACTTCGAGCACCTATAGGTAGTAGTCTAACCCTCCTCTGATCTTCTTCCCTAAATACGTTATTTTTAGGTCTATTAAGGCCTAGATATAGTCGATCGTTAACGTCTTGCCCCTTTGCTCTCCTATAAAGGTTCTTATAACTATACCCTATAGGGTTTATAGGCTTAGGTCCTACTTATAAGCTAGCTCGAGGAGCTCCTTGGACTTTCTCTTGTATCGCCCGAACTTGTCCTAGACCGGGTTCTAAAGGTTAAAGTCTCCTACTAGGATTATAGCGTAGGCTAGGCCCCGATAGGCTAGGAGGCTCTTTAGGATAGTCTTATCTACTATATAGTTGTTATATACTAACTAGAGCTCTAGACCCCTCCTCCCTAGCTCTAGGAACTATACCCTACACTACTACGCGCTTGCCTTATATTCCCACTATCCGATATTAAACTTCTTATATATATATATCGCCGCCTTTCCCCATTATATATAGACCAGGTAGTACCGTAAGCTCTAGGGGCAGTAGGCTACCCCCTGCTTACTAAGCTATAGTTCCTAGACCGCGATTATATCGAACTCTACCTCCTCTAGTAGAATCTCTATATTCTGCTTCACGCCTCTAGTATTCTAGAGTATAGTTTTAAAGATCATCCTCTCCGCTAGCTATACCTTTATCCTCTAGCTCGTTTTAGGTTAGGGGGATAGTTGCCGCTACTAGTAGACCCTAGGGCTAGGTGTTCTATATGCTTAGGACACTAGTAGCCTATATATCAGGCACTTCCTAGGCGCCTAGGGGTTCCGCCTAGGATCCTTAGGATCCCCGGCGCTATTGCTACAGTAGCGGCGGTCCCAACGCGAATAGGGCTATAGCCAGGCCGAACTATAGTTAGCTCTATAATATATCTTTGCTTACTATAGTAGGGCGACCTTTTAGTATTAGGAACCTAGGCCTCTTCGCTCCGACCCTCTAGTATCCCTCCCTATCCTCCTCCTCTACGCCTTAGTATATAAGTACGAACAGTAGCTTCGCGGGCTCTAGTCTAGTAGGTTCGAATGTTCTAGGCCTATATTAGTACGCTTCTTTAGCCCCTTCCTACGCTCTTACCCTCTCCCTACACTCCTTCGACTACCTAGTATACTTTCCGCTGTACGCTAGGCACCTTAGCAGGAGGTAGCCCTTGTAGGTAAGGTACTAGGCCTCCCCCTCCTTTCCTCCTACTCCGTAGGCCCTTACCCTATATCCTCCGTATAGGGGTTCCTTCGGGTAGTACCTCTAGATATATCCCTACTTCTAGTACTTAAAGCATTGCTTCGGCTCGAGCGCTACCTAGTACAGTTTATAGTCTAGTACTCGGGCGTCCTAGATAACTCCAAAGTTATATACCGCTCTCGCCTTATCTTAGCTCTTGAAGGTTACTAGTACCGTCGCTCTTATAAGCTCTAGCTTACTAGGGATCCTAAACTTAACTATATTTACTATATAGAAATCTAGTCCCTAGGCGAACTCCGCTTTAGTAACTCCCTAGATCTCTAACCTCGTTAGACCCTTTAGGAGTACTACGAAGGTCCTACAGGCTTCCTTCGCCTGCTCCCTAAACGCTTAGTAGATCTACTAGTTATTCTTAGTATACTATTCCTTCGCTACTTTATCCCTAAAGGTAATAATAGTGTCCCCGCTAGGGAGCTTCCTCGTAGCGACTACTCCCTTTTATATAGACTAGTTATTAATTACCTAGATGATCTCTAAGGGGGTTCTCTTCGTAAGGTTAGCTAGCAGGCCGTTACCTTAGACAAGGATTTCCTTAGCGATCCTTCGGGGGATCGCCTTTATAGGTTGCGCTTAGGGCGCTAGGGCTCCTGCCGCGATCGTTGCCTAGGAGCGGTTAGGACCCTATCCTACGCTTATAGTAGCTAGGGCGCTTGTAAGCGCGGCCTATACTTCCTTAGTAACGATCTTCCTTATAGTTGTATAGTTAAGGCCTTCTAGGCCTCCTTTAGCGCTCTATAGCTAGTTAATAGCGCTCTATACCTAGGCTAGGATCTCTCTCGCTATTCCCTAGGCGATGTCCTTCTTATTTAGGCTAACTAGGGCAACTATACTATCGAGCATAGCCTTAATATCGCCTAATCCGCGTTGTTCCTAGTAGGGGGGGGGTTAGTGCTACTGCTATTAGTGTTAATAGGGGGGTTAGCGGTAGGTTTGCTAGTAGTTATAGGGGCCGCTCGGGGGCGCTCCGTAAAGGGGTTCGGGTCCGTTATACTAAGACTTAGATAGGCCTCTTGGGGCAGGTAGGGTACTCCTAGTAGTAGGGGCAGGGGGGGGGAGGTTACTATCGACCTCTATACTAGGTCCAGTATAGGCTATCGGGGCTAGCGCCGGGTAGATCCGTTGTAGATCCGGGTTGTAGGTCTAGGCGGTGTAGAAGAAGATTTCTAGGAGCCGCACGTAGCTCGTTTTCCCTATCTTCCTACGCCTGCAGCACCTGCGCAGCGTCTCGCCCGTAGATGCACCTAGTATAGTTAGATAGAGCTCGTCGGGAGCTTTCTAGCGATGTAGGTTTCGTCCGTTTTGGCGCGCTGCTACACTAGTTAGTGCGGGCCTGTTTATAAAGAAAGTTTTTTCTTCACAGTTATATAGATTAATACAATTGAAGCTATTATCACTATTGATTCCTCTGTCTGTTTAGACTAATTAGATTCTGATCCTATATTTTAGGTTTAACAATTAAGAGTCTTATTACTTAAATTACCTTTAAGCAACGCTAAAAGCACTAATCCTTCGACCGCCTTAGCCTGAACCTTCGAGCTAGCTAGTAGTTAAGATATCTACTACTAAGTTAACTACTAACCTCGCTATACTTAAGAAGCTGTAACGGTCGTATATAACAAGGTTATATAACAATGCAACCTTCGTGGGAGCTCGCGAGGGCTAAAGGCTCTGCGCGGCGAGCTCCACCTAGTGTGGAGCTACGCTCCTCTAGCTACAGAGTGCTTAGCTAACTATATAGTATAGTATATGACATAGTATATAACATAGGCTATACCTGTGACATTACCCTCCCTCTCTAAACAAGCCCCCTATATAAAAATAGCCCCCTATCCCGGGTGCTCGTATCTAGAGTTAGAGTTATCTTAGCGCCTACCCTAGCGCTACGCCTTCCTTCTCCGCGTCTACGATAGCGGGCCTAGAAGCTCGGGGTACGTATCGTAGAACTTCTAGATAGCGTTATTATAGCCGCGTAGATCCATTGTAGGTTACTAAGTCAGGTTGTTATAACCTTCCTACTTGACTTGGTACTACTAGTGACTGTTCGCCGCCTTACCGAACCCTACGATCCTCTCGAACCTCTACTCTACTACGTCTTCGCCTTCGTTAGTCCGCGTAACTACGCGCCTACGGTTAGCGCTTATATCGTCGTTAGCCCTCTCTTAGCCGGCTAGCCCCTTACCTAGGTAGTGCCTTACTCTTAAGACGTAGAACGTAGAGAAGATCGTTATATTCGCTAGGAGCTTTAGAGTTACCGCGTATAACGAGGCCTTTATAACCTTGAACGGGCCCTCCTACCGCGGCGCGAGCTTTACGGTTAGCCTACTAGTCTTATAGTTCTATATATCGAGTATCGCCTTATCGCTAACGCGGTACTACGGCGTATCCTCCCTATAGCGGTTCGCGTTCTATTTGTAGCGGTCCTATAACTGCTTTGCTAGCGCCGTAACCTTCCCGAGGATCGCCCTAAAGCGGTCCGCGAGCTCCAATGCCTGGAAAAACTCCCGTTTCTACTACTCCGAGATGTTCGGTAGGTACGGCTTCGACGGCTCTACGCCTATCCTAGGGTTGAAGCTATAATTCGCGAAGAACGGTAACATGCCTGTCGTCTCGGAGACTATATTGTTCCCTGTAAACTCCGCTAGGGGGAGCCAGTTAACCTAGTCATCCTACGCCTAGTCGATGTACAGCCGTAGGTACTGCTCCAGTGTCTCGCCCAGTAGCTCAGCGTCGTATTTGCTGCTAAAGGTCTCTAGGTCGAACTTGCTTAGGTTGATCAGGGGGCGCCGCCTGTTCTATAGCCTATTATCTTTAACGTCTTTTAGTATAAACTCTAGCTTCTTGCTAAGCGCGTCGGGGCGGCCGTTTGCTATGCCTAGGCGGTAGATAATCTAGAAGTCAAAGCGCAATAAGAACTCCGACTAGCGTATATAGCGTAGCGATAGCTGCTTCGTTATACCGAAGGTCTATAGGTTCTTATGATCCGTGATAATATCGAACCTCTTAGCTATACCTTCGAGCTTAGGGCGCTATTCCTCGAGCGCCTTGACGATCGCAAGGAGCTCCTTGTTGTAAATGTTATAGTTGTACTCGGCCGCGGTATACTTCGTTAAGAAGTAAGTAACTAGATGTAACTCGCTATTATCCCCCTCCTATAGTAGCGCTTTACCCGCTGACTAGTCTAACGTATTAACTTCTACTACCGCTCGCTTCTCCTAGTTATATATCTGTAGTACCGGTGCTATAATAAAGCATACCTTTAGGCGCTAGAAAGCCGCCTTATACTACTTGGACTACTCCTAGTCTACTATCTTCTTCGTAAGCTCGTATAGCGGCTATACGTAGCTCGAAAAACCTTGTATAAATTGGCGGTAGAAGTTCGCGAACCCTAAGAACTACTAGAGGTACCTCTTTGTCTCTAGAGCCTCCTAATTACGTACCGCTTTAACCTTATCTAGGTCTATCTTAATACCCCTAGGCGTAATAATAAGCCCTAGGTACTTCGTCCGCTTCGTATAGAATTTGCACTTGTCGATATCTACCTATAGGCCTACGTCGATCATACGCTTTAGCACCTCCCTAACTTGCTTAATATACTCCTTAAGCGTACTAGAGTAGACTAGGATATTATCTAGGTACGCCGTTACGTAGTTATCTAGAGTATCGTAGAGGATATTATTTATATAATACTAGAAGGTGGCGGGCGCGCCCTATAGGCCGAACGGCGTAACTAGCGTCTTATATAGGCTGAATCTTATAATGAACGCTATAAGCTACTTATAGCCTAGCGCTACGCGCACTTGGTTAAACGCCGCGATTATATTAAGCTTCGTAAAGATCTTCGCCTTATAGATAGAGTCTAGGGTCTCCTAGATTAGTAGGATAGGGTACTAGCTCTTTAGCGTCGCGTTATTGATACTATAGTAGTCAATATAGATCCTGATACCTCCGCCTAGTTTCTAGGCTATAAGGATAGGCGATAAGGCGCTCGAGCGTAAGGGCTAGATAAACCCTTTCGCAAGGTTGTTGTTAAGCTAGCGCTTTAGTACGTGCAGCTCTATTAGCGATATCGGGCGATTCCTTAAGTACAGGACTATACTCCCTAGGAGTAGCTCGATCCTATAGTTATACGTACGGTAGGGGGGTAAGATATTAGCGTCCTATAGGACAAAGGTAGCTACTAGGTCTTAGTATTCCTTTAGTAGGTACGCCTTAATCTTGTCTAGAGTAGGCGCTAGTCTATCCGCCTTATCGAAGAACTTCTTAGAATCCTCCTCTATAATCTTATTAAGCTTCTTGTCCCTTTTGGCAAGCGCGTCGATAAAGCTATAGAACCTTACTAGGAGCATCGACTTCGTATACTCTAGTATACTCTCTCGACTTAGTAGGTCCTTAAAAAACTACTTAGGTAGAACTAGTATATAGTCTCTCTTCTTAGCCTCTACCGCTTTCTCTAGCTTGCCTATTGTAGTCTATATAACTACTACGCCCTTCTATTAGTATACTACTAGGAAGCTCGCTCCGTTTAGGATCTTCGCGTTATCCTAGCGGATCTTCCCCTATACTTAACTAAGCAGGGGCGGGGCGTAGGGGGGGGAATAGGGTCTAGGGGGTAGTCTCCTAGCGCTAGCTACTGCCTCTACTAGCCTTAGTAATGTAGGGGGCGGCGCTTCGACCGGTACACCTATCGCTCCTAGCGGTGAACTAGGGCAGACAGCTCTTGGCTAGGACAGGGGGGTATTCGTAGTGGATTTTTCGTTTTTTAACTGCTTGCAGCGCCATACGTTGTTTTATAGTCATATATATAGCCAGTCAGTCCGCCTACTTGGGCAGACGACAACACTCTAGGGACATAAAAACTCCCCCCCTAAATTTGACACTTTTAGCTCTAAGCCTTCCCGCTACCTCTAGGTATATGTTTTTATAGTGATCTTATTCGCCTTCCTCTGAACAGGGGGAGACATATGTCCGGAGGGCGATATCTTAATCGGATCGGTTACAATTAAAGTCCGAAGATACGTCGGTAACCTTGGACGCTCGCTACTTGTCTATTACTACTACGTCTTACTCTCTATATAGCTAGTAGCTTAGTTTGTAGTTTGCTCTAGTTTAAATAGGGGCTTAATCGGGGAGAAGCTCTACTTCGTATCCAAACTAGACTTAAAGATCTAGGTACTACTCTTACATCGGAATATAGAATCTACCGCTAAGACATTCGATAAAATTAGGGGCGTAGGAGATCTATATACGCGCTAAGCAACCAATATACCCTTACTGCCTGTTTAGCTAGCGACGATTTCGGCGACCTTGTTATCGAATCGGAGGGTTCCCGCGTTTAGCTATAGATCTTTAGCGACCTGCTCGGTTACCTATACCAGGGGTATATAACATTATTGGAAATAAGACCTTAGCCTCCGAGGGCGCGAGGCTCCCCCTGTTTGTTACAAGCGCCTAGGCTTCGTAAGAATAGGGGGTTATATATATTGGATTTAATATAGTTAATTAGAAGCATTCGTTTTGCCGCCGCAGCTATTATTATCAGACGTATTTATACTAGTCTGGATATAGATATAGGTAGCTGGCCTGCTCTAGTACGCTAACTACATTATTCGAAAAGTACATTTAGAAGGATTTAAATCTTAGATATATACTAAGCCCTCTATTAGAATAGAGGGGGACGAAATATAGTTCGTTACCCTAGATATATTTGCTTACTCTATTAGGATCCTACATCGTTCAAGAAGTATACTTAGAAGGGGTTAAGTCTCTAGAAATACACTAGGGCTTTATTAGAATACAATACTAGGGATATATAATACTATTAGAAAATAAGATCTTGGCCCTAAGGACGCTAGACTCCCCCTGTTTGCTATAAGCACCTAGGCTTTATAGGAACAGGGGGTTATATATATCGGATTTAACAAGGACATTCGCCTTTACTACCGTAGCTATTATTAGGGCAGGTGCATTTAGAAAAAGGAATCAGATTAGAGTCTTAGAAATACGCTAGCTTTATTAGAACATTAGCATCTTAGATTTAGACCTCTAGAAATACGCCAGCCTTAGTAGAAACATTAGTATCTTAGATATACGCTAAGCCCTCTATTAGAACAGGGGGACGATATTAGTTCGTTGCCCTAAATATATCTACTTACCCCTATATACAATTAGAAGATCGACAAGAAGCCTTAAAGAGCCCCTAACGCTAAACTCGGCCCCCTTTTATTAACATTTTTTTTCCTACTCCCCTTACGCCCCGACTCTTTAGAAGAGTTAACTAGTCTTACGCCGCCGTTAGAACACCTGGCTACCGCTATCGAACCGCTACCCAGGGACGATTTGCGGTCTCCCCGGCGCCCTCCCTAGTCCCCCCGTCGCTAGCTATCCTTAGCCGCCAGGACCCCCGCCCCCTAACAGGCACGGCGCCTCTGCCCTCTAACAGGTACGGCGCCTCCGCCTCTAACTAGTATAGCCCCCCCTAACTACTACGGTACCCCCCTACCCCTATAAACTAGCTTAGTAACTAGACAATTCGTAGGTAAGAAGATAGCCCGCTATTAGAACAAAGGGACAACCGCTTAGCCGGGAGGCTAAGTTATAGTCGAAAGGGAAGAGAGACGGTAGCAAGCTTATTGTAGAGTAGAGGTATAGGAAGCCACTAGAGTTTTAAGGGGTTAGCGTGTTATTCCCTTCTATTAAAAGTTCTTACATTTTTACCCCTATTTCCTTTCTACCCTTCCTTTCTTATATACCCCCTTTATATCCTCGTTTTTCTTACAAATTCTTCGCTTCTCCCTATATTCCGACGGACCCCCCTCGAGTCGTTTATTCTTTTTTTAGTACCCGACCCTCCCTTAGGACCGTTTCGTCCTCTATTACGTCGCTATAAGCCGAACCCCCTCTCTATACGCCTATTATTGTTAGTGGATTACTACCTTAAGGTTGAAATATAGGATCTCCCTAGATAGACAAGACGACAAAGGACAGGCGGTTAGGGTTATAATACTGGCCTTAAGAGAGTAAGCTAGATGCCCCTCGTTAACGGATTCCTAGCTGTACTCCTTACTAGACTATAGACAGTTGCTACACTTGCTATTAAGGACCTTAGGCACCGAGACGCAGCTATAGAAGGGCTATATCGTCTAGAACCGGACCTGGTCGCTAGTCCCTAGGTATAGACTAGTAGTTACGGTACGCTAGTACGCTTCTTAATAGCAGCGACATAGAATCGAATTACTATACCTAGGATTAGCACCGGCTTTACTAGAACAGAGGGAGAGTTACTTACTTATACCCGAAGAACTAGACGAAGAACCCCTTGCGACGATTCGGCTAACTATAGAAGTTATATAGCTACCGCCTAAGATATAGACCGTTATACTACTTAATAAAGACAAGGCGAAGCCGGCTAAAGAACCCTCGCCGCTTAAAGAGCGCCTAGCAGCTGTCGTTAAGCTAGACCTAGCCCTAGAACTTTAACAATGCCTGCTGGTTATACGGCAGCCGCTACCGAAGGAACAGTATCTCCCCCTCGCTCGAGTCTAACACCCTCGAGATCTATAGTAGCTAGGCTACTAGGAACTAGAAGACTAGCAGTACAAAGGGTTACTAAGCGTTAGAAGGCCGGGGCTTATTAGCATTATAAGTTAGCCGGACGACCTAGACAAATTAATAGGGGACTACGAATCTCCGGTCCTAGGAGAGCGTTAAGTCTATAGGCTAGCTTATAATCCGTAGGAGCAGGGGGCGAAGACTGGTATCGACCTAGACTTCCAACTAGGAGAGCTTGAGGTTCTACTAAAAGGGAGCTATAGTATTATATAGTGCGAATTCTGACGCGGGAGCGTAGTCGAATTCGAAAGGGAAGAGGAAAGGCGAGCAAGCGAGCAGGCTAACCCCCCCTTCTTATACTACTCCCCTAGAATAGGCGGCGAAGCTATCCTAAGTTATCTAGCTAGTACGAAGGAAGGAGCTACAGAGAGATCTTTCGATTCCCCCCCTCTTTCTAAGGGCCTAGAACAGATGGCTAGTTTATCCTAAGTTAAGCTACTAGCGTAACGGAAGGAGTTACTAGCCCCTCTCTTACTTAGGTTATACGACCCCTTTTCTTTATATTATATAGGAGCGCTATAGTACGAACGGAAGGAGCTACGAAATTACGAATTCTAACGTAGGAGCGTAGTCGAATTCGAAAGGGAAGAGAAACTATAAGTATACGAACAGGCTGCCAACCCTCCCTTCCGATACGGCTCCCCTAGAACAGATAGCCAAGCTATCCTAAGTTATCCGGCCAGTACGAAGGAAGGAGCTACATAGGAATTTTTCGACTTTTTAGCTACCTTCTCGCCTATAAAGTCTTCCTTACTAGCCCTTAATTTTTCGTATTTTCCTCTCTCCCTTAAATAACATCGACCTTATTCGCTATCTCCTCCCTCTATTCTACTCAAGCTATACGTAACTATCGGTCTTTTACCCTCGTTTAATACCTAATAACTTCTCCCTAATTTTGTTTCCCCCCCCCCCTTAATATATTAACTAACCCGTACTAGCTTAAGTCCTAAAGGATAGGCGTTAGTAATAGCTAGAACGCGCCTAGAGCCTTCAGAAGCGAGCTCTAGCGCCTAGTTGATAGAAGGGTTAATTTCCTAGCCTAAGTCAAGAGCTAATAGCCGTACTAGCTACTGAACTGGAGCAAACCACAAACCAACCCACTCCATGGTGGTGGGCAAGACTATAGTGGGGATGGACAAGTCGGCAAGCGTCCAAGGTTACCGACGCATCTTCGGACTTCAATTGTGACCGATCGGATCAAGATATCGCCCTCCGGACATATATCTCCCCCTGTTCAGAGGAAGGCGAACAAAATCACTATAAAAACATATGCCTAGAGGCAGCGGGAAGGCTTAGAGCCAAAAGTGTCAAATTTAGGGGGGGGAGTTTTATATCCTAAGAGTGTTGTCGTCTACCTAAGTGGGCGGACTAACTGGCTATATATATAACTACAAAACAACGTATAGCGCTACAAGCAGTTAAAAAACGAAAAATCCACTACGAATGCCCCCCTGTTCTGGCTAAGAGCTGTCTGCCCTAGTTCACACTTCCCTTTCGAGTTTGCCAGGGCTCCTGCCCAAGAACTCGTAAAACAAAACAAAGCTCTATCCATCTCCGTCAACGTCTATTAATGTCCCTACTCCTAGTGACGAGCCCTCTTGGCGCGACTTAGCTGCTGATCCTATACTTACGCACCTTGCTAATAGCGCTTAAGCTCTTCCGCTTGCTTGTCGATATCGTCCTACCTAGCGAACTATAGTATATATAGCGGTAGTATACGGAACCTGTAAGGGAACGTATCTTGAAAGGTTAGCGGGTAGACAACTACTCTAGAGGTAGGCTCTTCCCGGATAGGAGGTAACTACAGTACTAGGAGATTAATAGTCTTAGGGGGGATACTAGCTAGACGCTAAGAGCGTCTTGAGGGGGTTGGCTACGGCTGTAACTGTAACTGTAACTGTAGCGTCTTGGTCCTTGGTATCGCTATAGAATCGCCGGAGGACTTTGTCTTACGAGGCTCTAGCTACGGCTAGGATAGCGGCGACGCCGGGGTATCTTCCTACTCTCTTTGAACGGGCGAAGATAGGATCCTAATGATCGCTAGCGATGACGTAGAAGGTAGTAGGCCGGGTCGAAGGAGGTTGGACATCTGTCGGGTAATGAAGCCGATAGCGGAACCGCCGGAGGTCGTACGTATTAGCCTAAGACTTAGTAACTATAATAAAGATTAGCGGTCCTCCGACGGGGCTATCCCTAAATAGGTAGCTAGTGTTGTTTACTAAGAGACTGTTCGGGGCCTGGAGGCAAAACTAAGTTGGTCGTTATCTCGGAGCAACTCCGAAAACTTATCGATTGCGTTACAGAGTTCGTTGTCTCTTATTATAGCCCCTGGTTCTAAGGAAGGGGCCCTTGGCGCTAGGGTACCAGAGGCGGAAGGACTAAACCTAGCTTTCTGCTTGTTATAGGCTACTATATCTATATCGCGCGGGCGGATAGGCGTATGTCCTTCGAAGCCTAGCGCGTAACGGATATAAGCTAGCTAGGCGACGATTATATACTCGATCCTCGTCCTAGTGTTCATCTAGGCGCCGTTAAAGATCCGACTCTATATCTACAGCGGAGCGTTGTAGATACCCCTGGCTTATAGTCCTTCCTAGAAGAACAGGCGGGTATACTCTAGAACCTATACGCTATATTCCTAGTCCTCTGACTATACCGGTCCGCGCTTATATACCTCTAGTTTCGTATTACCGGGGTAGAGGCTAGACGCCTAGATCCAGCTTATAATCTTTAGCTAGTAGAGGTAGGTGTCCCTCGCGTAGTATCTTAGGGAGTCGAAGTATACTATGGTATAGCGGGCTTAGTCGTAAATTGTTAGAATCTAATGACTTAGGTCCTTTGTACCTAAGATGACCTAGAATCGCTTCGAGGCTATTACTTGCCGTGTATTCAGGTTAGTCTCCAGGGGGTAGACCAAGTTACTATTGCTAATCCAGGTGTTGTAAATATACACCTGGTCCTCGAGGCTGCTCAGGAAATAGCATAGGGCGACGATAAGGTTATGGCCTTAGAGCTACTCCCTGTTCTCGATTATACCTTCTAAATCGTAGAACGAGTATACTATAGTCGGCTAGGCGACTCTATAAAAGGTCTCCCCGTCTGTTCTAGGGGTCGCGAGGCCAGGGAAGAGACTTGTTAGGATCCGGTCCTCCTTGTGACTGCCTGTAGCTTGCAGCTAGTACGGCTATTGGCTCTTGACTTAGGCTAGGAAATTGACCCTTCTATTAACTAGGCGCTAGAGCTCGCTTCCGAAGGCTCTAGGCGCGTTCTAGCTATTGCTAACGCCTGTCCTTTAGGACTTAAGCTAGTGCGGGTTGGTTGATATATTAAGGGGGGGGGGGAAATAAAATTAGGGAGAAGTTATCGGATGTTGAACGAGGGCAAAAGACCGATAGTTACGTGCGGCTTGAGCAGAATAGAGGGAGGAGATAGCGAATAAGGTCGATGTTGTTTAAGGGAGAGAGGAAAATGCGAAAAATTAAAGGCTAGTAAGGAAGACTTTATAGGCGAGAAGGTAGCCGAAAAGTCGAAAAATTCCTATGTAGCTCCTTCCTTCGTGCTGGCTAGATAACTTAGGATAGCTTAGCCGTCTGTTCTAGGGGAGCCGTATCGGAAGGGAGGGTCGGTAGCCTGTTCGTATGCTTATAGTTTCTCTTCCCTTTCGAATTCGACTACGCTCCTGCGTTAGAATTCGTAATTTCGTAGCTCCTTCCGTTCGTACCGTAGCGCTCCTGTATAATATAAAGAAAAGGGGTTGTGTAACCTAAGTAAGAGAGGGGCTAGTAACTCCTTCCGTTACGCTAGTAGCTTGACTTAGGATGAACTAGCTATCTGTTCCGGGCCCTTAGAAAGAGGGGGGGAATCGAAAGATCTCTCTGTAGCTCCTTCCTTCGTGCTGGCCGGATAACTTGGGATGGCTTCGCCGCCTGTTCTGGGGGAGTAGTATAAGAAGGGGGGGTTAGCCTACTCGCTTACTTGCCTTTCCTCTTCCCTTTCGAATTCGACTACGCTCCTGCGTTAGAATTCGCACTATACAATACTATAGCTCCCTCTTAGCAGAACCTTAAGCTCTCCTAGTTGGAAGTCCAGGTCGACACTAGTCTTCGCCCCCTACTCCTACGGATTATAAGCCGGCCCGTAGACTTAACGCTCTCCTAGGACTAGAGATTCGTAGTCCCCTATTAATTTGTCTAGGTTGTCTGGCCGACTTATAATACTAACAAGCCCCGGCCTTCTAACGCTTAGTAACCCTTTGTACTACCGGTCTTCTAGTTCCTAGTAGCCTAGCTACTATAGATCTCGAGGGTGTTAGACTTGAGCGAGGGGGAGATACCGTTCCTTCGGTAGCGGCTGCTATATAACTAGCGGGCGTTATTAAAGTTCTAGGGCTAGGTCTAGCTTAACGACGGCTGCTAGGCGCTCTTCAAGTAGCGAGGGTTCTTTAGCCGGCTTCGCCCTGTCTTTGTTAAGTAGTATAACGGTCTGTATCTTAGACAGTAGCTATATAACTTCTATAGTCGGCCGAATCGTCGCGAGGGGTTCTTCGTCTAGTTCTTTAGGTATAAGTAAGTAACTCTCCCTCTATTCTAGTAAAGCCGGTGCTAATCCTAGGTATAGTAATTCGATTCTATATTGCTGCTATCAAAAAGCGTACTAGCGTACTGTAACCACTAGTCTATACCTAGGGACTGGCGACCAGGTCTAGTTCCAGACGATGTAGCCCTTCTATAGCTACGTCTTGGTGCCTAAGGTCCTTAATAGCAAGTGTAGCAACTGTCTATAGTCTAGCAAGGAGTGTAGCTAGGAATCCGTTAACAAGGGGTATCCGGCTTACTCTCTTAAGGCCAGTATCACGACCCTAACCGCCTATCCTTTGTTATCTTGTCTATCTAGGGAGATCCTGCATTTCGACCTCGAGATAGTAATCCGCTAACAACAACAGGCGTATAGAGAGGGGGTTTGGCTTATAGCGACGTAACCGAGGACGAAACGGTCCTAAGGGAGGGTCGGGTACTAAAAAAAAGAATAAACGACTCAAGGGGGGTCCGTTAGAACATAGGGAGAAGCGAAGAATTTATAAGAAAAACGAGGATATAAGGGGGGTATATAAGAAAGGAAGGGTAGAAAGGAAATAGGGGTAAAAATGCAAGAACTTTTAATAGAAGGGAATAATACGCTAATCCCTTAAAACTCTAGTAGCTTCCTATACCTTTACTCTATAACAAGCTTACTACCGTCTCTCTTCCCTTTCGACTACGACTTAGCCTCCTAGCCGAGCGGTCGTCCCTTTGTTCTAACGGCAGGCTATCTTCTTACCTACGAATTGTCTAGTTACTAAGCTGGTTCGTAGGGGTAGGGGGGTGCTATAGTAGTTAGGGGGGGCTATACTAGTTAGGGGCGGAGGCGCCGTGCCTGTTAGGGGGCGGAGGCGCTATACCCGTTAGAGGGCGGGGGTCCTAGCGGCTAAGGATAGCTAGCGACGGGGGGACTAGGGAGGGCGCTAGGGAGACTGTAAATCGTCCCTAGGTAGCGGTTCGACAGCGGTAGCTAGGTGTTCTAACGGCAGCGTAAGACTAGTTAACTCTTCTAAAGAGTTAGGGCGTAGGGGGAGTAGGAAAAAAAATATTAACAAAAGGGGGCCGAGTTTAGCGTTAGGGGCTCTTTAAGGCTTCTTGTCGATCTTCTAATTGTATATAGGGGTAAGTAGATATATTTAGGGCAACGAACTAATATCGTCCCCCTGTTCTAATAGAGGGCTTAGCGTATATTTAAGATACTAATGTTTCTACTAAGGCTGGCGTATTTCTAGAGGTCCGAATCTAAGATGCTAATGTTCTAATAAAGCTGGCGTATTTCCAAGACTCTAATCTGATTCCTTTTTCTAAATGCACCTGCCCTAATAATAGCTACGGTAGTAAAGGCGAATATCCTTGTTAAATCCGATATATATAACCCCCTATTCCTACGAAGCCTAGGCGCTTGTAGCAAATAGGGGGAGTCTAGCGTCCTTAGGGGCCGAGATCTTATTTTCTAATAGTATCGTATATCCCTAGTATCGTATTCTAATAAAGCCCTAGCGTATTTCTAGAGACTTAACCCCTTCTAAGTGTACTTCTTGAACGATGTAGGATCCTGATGGAGTAAGTAAATGTGTCTGGGGCAACGAACTGTGTTTCGTCCTCCTCTATTCTAATAGAGGGCTTAGTATATATCTAAAATTCGAATCCTTCTAAGTGTACTTTTCGAATAATGTAGTTAGTATACTAGAGCAGGCTAGCTACCTATATCTATATCTAGACTAGTACAAATACGTCTGATAATAATAGCTACAGCGGCAAAACGAATGCTTCTAATTAACTATGTTAAATCCAATGTATATAACCCCCTATTCTTACAAAGCCTAGGCGCTTGTAATAAACAGGGGGAGCCTCGCGCCCTTAGAGGCCGAGGTCTTATTTCCGATAATGTTATATACCCCTAGTATAGGTAACCGAGCAGGTCGCCGAAGATCTATAGCTAAACGCGGGAACCCTCCGATTCGACAACAAGGTCGCCGAAATCGTCGCTAGCTAAACAGGCGGTAAGGGTATGTTAGTTGCTTAGCGCGTATATAGATCTCCTACGCCCCTGATTTTGTCGAATATCTTAGCGGCAGATTCTATATTCCGATATAAGAGCAGTGCCCGGATCTTTGAGTCTAGTTTAGACACGAAGTAGAGCTTCTCCCCGATTAAGCCCCTATTTGAACTGGAGCAAACTATAAACCAACCTACTCTATAGTAGTAGGTAAGACTATAGTAGGGATGGACAAGTTAGCAAGCGTCCAAGGTTGCCGACGTATCTTCGGACTTCAATTGTGACCGATCGGATTAAGATATCGCCCTCTGGACATATATCTCCCCCTATTTAGAGGAAGGCGAACAAAATCACTATAAAAACATATGCCTAGAGGTAGCGGGAAGGCTTGGAGCTAAAAGTGTCAAATTTAGGGGGGGGAGTTTTATATCCCAAGAGTGTTATCGTCTGCCCAAGTGGGCGGACTGACTGGCTATATATATGACCATAAAACAACGTATGGCGCTACAAGCAGTTAAAAAACGAAAAATCCACCACGAATGCCCCCCTGTTCTGGCCAAGAGCTGTCTGCCCCAGTTCACTACAAGCTACAGGTAGTTACAAGGAGGACCGGATCCTAACAAGTCTCTTCCCCGGCCTCGCGACCCCTAGAACAGACAGGGAGACCTTTTATAGAGTCGCCTGGCCAACTATAGTGTACTTGTTCTACGATTTAGAGGGTATAATCGAGAATAGGGAGTAGCTCTAAGGCTATAACCTTATCGTCGCCCTATACTATTTCCTAAGCGGCCTCGAGGACTAGGTGTATATTTACAATACCTAGATTAGCAATAGTAACTCGGTCTACCCCCTAGAGACTAACCTGAATATACAGCAAGTAATAGCCTCGAAGCGATTCTAGGTTATCTTAGGCACAAAGGACCTAAGTTATTAGATTCTAACAATTTACAACTAAGCCTACTATACTACGGTATACTTCGACTCCCTAAGATACCGCGCGAGGAATACCTACCTCTACTAGCTAAAGATTATAAGCTAGATCCAGGCGTCTAGCCTCTACCCTAGTAATACGAAACCGGAGGTATATAAGCGCGGACCGGTATAGTCAGAGGACTAGGAATATAGCGTGTAGGTTCTGGAGTATACCCGCCTGTTCTTCTAGGAAGGACTATAAGCTAGGGGCATCTACGACGCTCCGCTATAGATATAGAGTCGGATCTTTAACGGCGCCTAGATAAACACTAGGACAAGGATCGAGTATATAATCGTCGCCTAGCTAGCTTATATCCGTTACGCGCTAGGCTTCGAAGGATATACGCCTATCCGCCCGCGCAATATAAATATAGTAGCCTACGACGAGCAGAAAGCTAGGTTTAGTCCTTCCGCCTCTGGCACCCTAGCGCCAAGGGCCCCTTCCTTAGGACCAGGGGCTATAATAAGAGACAACGAACTCCGTAACGCGATCGATAAGTTTTCGGAGTTACTCCGAGATAATAACTAACTTAGTTTTACCTCTAGGCCCCGAACAGTCTCTCGGTAAACAACACTAGCTACCTATTCAGGGATAGCCCCGTCGGAGGACTATTAATCTTTATTATAGTTGCTAAGTCTTAGGCTAACACGTATAACCTCCGGTAGTTCCGCTATCGGCTTTATTACCTAATAGATGTCCAACCTCCTTCGACCCGGCCTACTACCTTCTACGTTATCGCTAGCGATTATTAGGATCCCGTCTTCGCCCGTTTAAAAAGAGCAGGAAGATACCCTAGCGTCGCCGCTATCCTAGCCGTAGCCAGAGCCTTGTAAGACAAAGTCCTCCGGCGATTCTACAGCGATACTAAGGACTAAGACGCTACAGTCACAGTTATAGTTATAGCTATAGCCAACCCTCTTAAGACGCTCTTAGCGTTTAGCCGGTATCCCCCCTAAGACTATTAATCTCCTAGCACCGTAGTTGCCTCCTATCTAGGAAGAGCCTACCTCTAGAGTAGTTATCCGCCCGCTAACCTTTCAAGATACGTTCCCTTATAGGTTCTGTATACTACCGCTATATATACTATAGTTCGCTAGGTAGGACAATATCGACAAGCAAGCGGAAGAGCTTAAGCGCTATTAGTAGGGTACGCAAGTATAGGATTAGCGGCTAAGTCGCACCGAGAGGGCTCGTCGCTAGGAGCAGGGACGTTAATAGACGTTGACGGAGATAGATAGAGCTTTGTTTTATTTTGCAAGTTCTTAGGCAGGAGCCCTAGCAAACTCGAAAGGGAAGTGTGAACTAGGGTAGACAGCTCTTAGCTAGAACAGGGGGGTATTCGTGGTAGACTTTTCGTTTTTTAACTACTTACAGCGCTATACGTTGTTTTATAGTTATATATATAGCTAGTTAGTACGCCTACTTAGGCAGACGACAATACTCTAGGGATATAAAAACTCCCCCCCTAAATTTGACACTTTTAGCTCCAAGCCTTCCCGCTGCCTCTAGGTATATGTTTTTATAGTGATCTTGTTCGCCTTCCTCTGAACAGGGGGAGATATGTGTCCGGAGGGCGATATCTTGATCGGATCGGTCACAATTGAAGTCCGAAGATACGTCGGCAACCTTGGACGCTCGCCACTTGTCCATCACCACTACGTCTTGCTCTCTATGCAGCTAGTGGCTTGGTTTGTGGTTTGCTCTAGTTCAGCGGTACGAGCGTCCCCTGCAGGTCGGCCTACGCGCCTCCCTAGGACGTAGATCTCTACTATCTATAGGCCCGTCTTTGCCTATCGGACCGCCTAGCTCTCTTATAGTTAGAGAGCTTGCTTGTAGCGATAGCGACCTCGTCGTTGTTACTAGAGGTACTATAGTCGTTATCTTCGGGTACGTCCTTTACTATTATATAGTACCGCTCGCTATTCCTAGGGGGTAGGGGTGCCTCTAGCTAGCCTACTTGCTAAGCGACCTAGCTCCTAATATACTCTAGTAGGCACCTCCTATAGCAGTGCTCCGTAAATTCAAGCTATAGGGTCTTCTAGTCGATCCGCAGGTTGTACTTCCGTAGCTATAGGAGGCCTAAGATTACTAGGGTCTCCTTTACGAGCGTCGTAACGAAATACACTAGGGTCTCCTAGTAGTTACTAACGACTAGCGTAAGCGCTACTAAGTGCTTAATCTAGCGCGAGAACCTTCCGTCGGCTAGAAATAGCGGCCGCTATACCGCTAGCCTCTCTAGTAGTAGCCTATTCGTAACCGCAAAGCTAAAATCCACGAACGCTAGACCTATATAACCTAAGTCTACAAGTGCTACGTACTCTATATTACGCCTACTAACCGCTAGGTACGATAATAAGAGAATAGATTTAGCGCTACTACCTACGGTACTAATAACTAAACTATCTCCCTATCCCTTCTATAGCTAGCGGTACCCCTCCTATAAGCGATAGTTTATAGGAGCTCCTTGTTTCCCTAGTCGTTATATAAGAAGCCGAAACTAGGGGGTTACTCTATACTCTAGTAAGCGCTATAGTCCTCCTGCTCGTCCACCTCCCTAATAATAAAACTACTCTAGTTGGGGGCGTCTGTAAAACGTATAGCGAGCCCGCCTCGACCCCTCTAATAGGCCCTAGCGTAGCCGCTTACGCCGCCGCGAGCTAGGAGGCCCCTAGAGGGGGCTTAACCAAAGCCTTACTAAGTAGGCTGCTACTATCCCTAAGGCTGCTGCTATCTCTACGCGCCGCCGTAGCCCTACGCTCTACCGTAGCCCTGCGCTCCGCCGTGGCCCTACGCTCCGCCGTAGCCCTACGCTCCGCCGTAGCCCTACGCCCTGCTATAGCCTTGCGCGCCGCTATAGCCCTCTACCCCGCTATAGCCCTACGCGCCGCCGTAGCCCTACGCGCCTCCGCGCTACGGCTAGCCGCTATAGCTACTACGGCCTCCTTGGCCAGCCTGGCAATACCTTAAGATATAGTCGCCGGCGCTATACTTAAAGTACAGGCCGCTAGCCCTACGGCGCTCCTTTTCTTACGGTATAAGCGCGGCTAGGGTAATGGCGTCGATCTCTATAGCGTTAGGATCCCGGGCTCTCCCGGTACCCCCGCTACCGCTACTGTAATATATAGCGAGCGCGCCGTTACCGCTACGGATCTTCTTTCTAAAGTTCTCCGTATCTAAGTTCGTAGATAGGGTCTAGGCTATCTTGGCCTACGCGTCGAAGTCGTCTAACGCCAGTAGCCTAACCTACAACGTAAACGTAGCTAAAAGGTAGGCCGAGATCCGTTCTCTGAATATACGGACCTACGTCGCGCTCTCGATATTAGCGGTATCAGCTAGGTTCGAGAACTCTATTAGGAAGTTGTTAAAGTTCGCGAACTTGTTCTCCTAGACAAGTATATAGAGCTAGTTCGTAGCTACTATAGCGACGTTGTAGATTATATACCGCTTCTTAAGGTTATTTAGGAACTTAGTCCTAGTCTTCTAGTACTAGCGCCTATTATCGTCCAGGTAGTTCTCGATCGTCTAGAGCTTCGACTTAACCGCGCGGCTGGCGTTGCTACCGAGCATTGCCTTAGCGTATAGGATCTTCGTACGCTCGGTCGAGAACTCGCGAGAGCGTATTCTCTAGCGCCCCTAGACCTTATCCGACTAGTTATCGAATAGGGTAGTCCGCTTAATAGTATCCTTCTCCTCCCTTATAAACGGTATTAGGTAAGGGAGGGACATCGCGGCTAGGTTATCCTCGTTATAGTACTAGTATAATAGCTAGCTACTACCTCTACCGCCTCCGGCTAGCGTAGCGCTCGTTGCCTCGAGCGCCTATAGGGTTATTAGTCTCTGCTCCTCGAGCATCTTCGAGATCATCGCGTTCGTATACTTCTACGCCTTAAGCTATTTGTAGAGCGCCTTGCCCTTAGTAACCGCGTTGTTAGCTATCGCCTAGGTATTAGCAAGCGCGGTAAGTATTACCTTCTACTCCGCTAGCGTAGCTCTTAGCTACTCGCGTATAATAGCGGTACGCGACGGGCCAGCTTGCTCTAGCGCTTGCATCGGTATATTGTTACTATCTTCTACCCTATCTATTATCCTAGTTCGTTAGGGTAGTTCTACAGGGGGTAGTCCTATACGTCGGATATCCTGTACGTCGGACTGTAAATAGGGGTAGGGTACTCGTTTTAACTCGTACTACGTAGTCGAGGTTAAACAAAGTCTAGTATATTGGAAAAAAGAAGCGTTCTAGCTAGTCTAAGGTATTCGATCTGCCTCTAACGGTCTAACTAGCTACGCGCGCGAGTTAAAGGTGCAACCTACTGTAACGGTCGTATACAACAAGGTTGCATAATAGTGCAACCTTCGTAGGAGCTCGCGAGGGCTGAAGGCTCTACGCG
>MU853404.1:579948-595580 GCA_033297235.1 Trichocladium antarcticum
TCCGGCCTAGCGAGGGTACGGTTTCCTGTACTAAACAAACCAGTAGAAGGACCGGCGCGCCGTAAGGCATATCGGTGTACGAATAAATAATAAATAATAAATAGATACCCCTTGCCTTTGTTATTTAATCTAAGAAGTAGAGAGTAGTTGCTACTAACTTCTAAGACTATATAATCGAGGATATAACCTACTAACTCCAGATCGGTACCTAAGACCTCCTAGCGAAATCGAAGCCTAGGGTTACCTGCAGGGCATTCCTGACATTTAGCGGTAAGAGAAAGAGAAGCGATATAAGCCCCTAGTAGGAGGAGGAGGAGGTTACACTATATAAGGCGTATAAAGGAGTATATAATATAGAAAGATACTACTACCTACACCTAGAGAGAGCCCCCTAGAGATTTATATATAGAGAGAATATAATCTAGAGAATAGAGAAGAACCTTAAGGCAAACCCCTTACTTAAAGCTAAGACAGGGAGAATAAAGCCAAAGATATAGAGATCTAACCTAAAAGAGTTATTCTAAGATTAAGATTAACTCCCTATAGCGTTGGCCCTAAGTAGGAGCATACAATAACAACGTGCTTCCCTAAAGTACCGCCCTACTTTGTAACTAGAGGTAGCCTATAACTAGATACCCGCTGCTTTGCTACTAGTAGATAAGAGACCTGCTACGTTACAACTAGTAGAAGAAGAGCGCTAAAAGGCCCCTAAGAGACCTGCTACGTTATAACTACCATAAGGCGCCACCCTACTCTAGGAAAACGTTCTTCGGTATGGTCTTAGCCAATTAAACCGATCTTTGAAATAAGGGACGATTTTCACAGTACAGGACAGTCACCAGGGCCATTTCTGCAGCGCATAGCCATTTTCCACAGAAAACTGTTTTGAAGTAGTAAGGTAGGTCCTATTCGAAGATCGTTTTAGAGCGAGAGAGCGTTTTGGAGCGTTTTTATACTAAAGTCGTTTTCCGCCAAAAAACCGTTATTATATAAAATCAGCCCCTGACTTCCAAGCCATTTTGAAATAAAGATTGTTGTACCTTTTAAGCAGTTTTGCAGTATTAAGACAGTCTCTATAATAGAAGATAGTTAGTATCGCGAAGCTCATCTTAACTACAAGTTTATTGTACCTAGAAATGATCCCTTAGCAGCAGACCGTCTTCTATAGTAGACCGTCTTTAATGCCTGGCGATCTTATGTTATATTAGGTCGAGGACACTATAATTATGAACATTATAATTATAGACTTTTTACAACTAGCATTTAGCTATAAGGTTAGAACGTAAGGCGATAAATTTAAGCAAAGCAAAAGAAAGGTACTAGCGATAAACATAAGCAACGTAAGTAAAAGGCACTTAACTACTATAACCGCCGTCCGCTATACCCCTCTAGTATTATCCTCGCTCTAAGTCTATAGTAAAAACCTCGTAGTAAATAGCTTGTAGCTATATAAAAACCGGCCGATTTGTCTTTTCTATAGTATATAGTGTCTCGCGTATAGTATACCGGAAGTTACATATATCCTTAGTCGAGTACTTGTCTCTATTAAAGAACCCGTTGATAGCTTTAAGCTATAGGTCTCCTAGCTCTATCTCCGTAATAGCATCACCTAGATCGTTGGCGTCAAGTTCACCATTATCTAACGAAGCCTTAGCATCCGTATCCTATATATCAGTATAGTCTAGGTCGCCCTAGCTATTAGTATCTAGGGTATCCTAGCTTTCCTCAATGTCCTCGCTGTCTAGGTCTATAGAGCTATCCTCGTTGTCCAGGTTATTATAGACATCCTCGTTCTAACTATCCTTGTCCTAGTCGCGCTAGGAACGCTAGATGCGCTTATCGAGGGTAAGCTTGCTATATTGTACTACTATAATATATTAGTAACTATAAAAAGTAAGTAAAGGTTACCTAGGCTTACTAAGTAGGTCTAACTTAAGCTTCCTCAAGCTACTACAAGTTATTCTACTTTTTATAGTTAGTTGCCTCGCTTTCCTAGATTTAGCGACTACTTAGGTTAGCTCCTAGTCACTATCCAAGGCCCCTATACCTTAATATATTAGTAACTATAAAAAATAGGTAAATAAGGGTTATCTAGGCTTACCTAGTAGGTTTGACTTGGACTTGCTCGAGCTACCGCGAGCCGCTTTGCTTTTTACACTTGCTTGCTTCGCTTTAGTTAGTTTAGCGATTATTAGTTCCTCGTTGTTTTCTTCTAAGGTCTCTACTACCGTACGTTTCCCTAGGGTAAATATTAGCTAGTGTAAAAACTTAACTATCGAGCGGCTTTAACTACTCTTTTTAGTGACGCTAACACTAGGGTTAGTATCCCTCTCGTCGGCTAGGAGTTTAACGACTAGTTAAAGCCGTAATTTCTTAGGGGGCTCGAAGTCTTATAGGGTAATCCGTCGGCTATCCTCTATCTCTACCTTGGCCAAGAATCTTATTATTACCTCCGTTGCTTCTAGATAGGCGGCTTTCTATATAGTCTAGGCTCTACCTATTGCATTCTCGCCGATATTCGCCTTATCCTAGTTCTTAAGCAAGAGTATAAAACTATAAACATCTTGTAGTGTCGGACTACCTACAACGTCTCTAATGCTAGGTCCAGCTACGCCGTCGGGTAGGTTTTTTATAGCATTGTACTACTTCTTAACTAAGGTCCGAAATAACCGACTAAACAAGTTCTCCCTACTTGCGTATTTATCGTCGTCGCTGCTCTTAGTGGCCTTGCTCCCTATATTGTTGTTTTTAGCTATCCTAAATATTAAAAAGTTAACAAATTAGAAATCACTAGTAGCGAAAGAGGTTTCCCTACCTAGGGCTTAACTATAAAAGAAGAAGCTTACTATATAGAAAAAAAGAGAGTAGGTCAAGAAGGAATTAGTATATAAATAGAGAATCTAGGGCAGCGTGTTAAAGAGAAAGTGGTTAGGCGAAAGTAGTTGGGAGAAAGTGGTTGGGAGAAAGTAGTCGGGAGAAAGTAGTCGGGAGAAAGTAGTTAGGAGAAAGTAGTTGGGAGAAAGTAGTCGGGAGAAAGTAGTCGGGAGAAAGTGGTCGGTCTACAAATAGAGAATCTAGGGTACCGTAATCAAGAGAAAGTAGTCTGCAAATAGAGAAGGAATAATCGATTCTTACCTAGTGCCAGATGATAAAAATCTCTCGTTCAGTCCTATTGTAAAAAGCTAGGTTGTTAATATAGAAGCTATATTATATAACAGTGCTAGTATAGCCACTATAAATCACTAATATCCTCTATAGTTACGAATTATTACTATATTAAGGTCCTAAGGTTTCACACTATATCCTGGATTCTAGATTAGCTAGCGATAGCGGAAGTAAAACATCTCGCGATAATAGAACTTACCTCCTCCCTAAAGCCTAGTATATTAATAGTATAATCAATAGCAAGGTCTTAGTCGGTTAAGATATATATATTATCATCGTCGTTAGGATAGGCAAATACCCGTTCGTTCTTCTTAGCTCGCTTAGAGGCTTATAGCTTAATATATCCTACGATGTTAGTTAGGTCGGGCCGGTATAGCTAGATATTCTTAGAGTTATATAGCTTTTTATACTAGTTAATAAATAACGGACGGTTGTTATTAGATAGTCGCTTTGAGTTTTTATCGGCTTTATAGTCAACGACTAGCTTTATACGGCTTACAAGCTTAACGAACAGGACTAAGGGTATTAGATATCTAGAAGCTTTTTACAGTTAACTTTTTTCTTTTTTTTTTTTTTATTCGTACTCCGATATGCCTTACGGCGCGCCGGTCCTGCTACTGGTTTATATACAAAGGAAACCGTACCCCCTGAACAGAGGGCCGGGTAAAAACCCCTGTCTACGCTTCTACATTAGCGCTTTGAATCCATTATGCTACGTGTTAAAGGTAGCCCCTGTCTCCCTTAGCGGCTCGATTCGGCACTTCCCGCACCCTCTCCGCTACTCTTGGCCGCTTTCGCGGCTATCGTAGCTTCTAGTTATAGCCTACGAGCTATACTATACTCCGTTAGGCGCCCCGAATCCATCAACTAGCTAATAACCACTTTTACTAAGCTCTTATATAGCTATATAGCTCGTCGTAAGACAAGCTACAGATCTTGTTATAACTGTATTTATAACTCTTCCTATATTCTATACTTCGGTAGATCTTTATACTATACTACTAGGTGTTCGATCGTTTCTTTGCCCTCGCTATACTTGTAGTATAGCGTAGTAATCTCTAGGACATTTACCCTATTTAGGTACTCCTAGAGGCTAATGTCCCTACTACGCGCCTAGGCGAGCAGGGAGCTCTAAGCCTTACTTAGACCCTTGTATCTCTTAAGGGCAAGGTCTGTAAATAGCTATATCGGGGGGTCCTTGTTTGCTAAGCGGTACGTAGGTCTTCTTGCTCTTGTTATAAGCGCGGCGCGCCTCTCCTAGGCTGCTATCTCGCGCTCCTGCTAGGTAAGTTCCACTACTCTATCTGTATCGAGGGTCTTGTTCTTAAGCTTCTTTATCTTCTACTTTTGCTTAGCCTACTTGTTTGCTATAGCTACTACTCTCTCGACTGCTATTAGCCCCTATAGGCCTAGCCTAGGCTTCCTCCTTTACGTCCTCCCGCTCCTCTTCTAGAACCTCCTAAATAGCTTAGTATATACCTCCTAGATTAAGCTCGCTACTACAACTAGGGGTTACCTTAGTCCCTCCCCTAACTAGAGGAGTAGTTCGTATATCCTAGCTTCGAAGTTAGCTAGCCGCTTATTTAGGTAGAGGTCTACCAGTAGGACCTAGGCCTCCGTCTCTAGGTACCTAATTAGCGTAGTTCTATAGCCTCCTACTACTATACGGAGGCCCCTACTCTAGTCTTTCGCTAGCTTCTTAGCTATCCCCTTTAGCTCGCTCCCCTTACCAACTATAGTTAGGACATAGTAGCTCGCTACTCTATATACTACTACGCTCCTTATACACTTTGTATATACCTTCTAGGCCTTTGCGAGGCTTAGGCCCTACGTCTTCGCTACGATCCTTATTAGCGTAAACTCCTAGGTAGCGAGCTTCTTCTTAACCGCGCCGCAGTGCGCTTGCTATAAGAGCTTCTAGTCTAGCTAGACCCTAAGGAACCTAGCGGACTTAACTAGTCTAATATCTATATACCTACCTCTATCTAGAAGGGTAAGCTTAGCTAGGTCTAGCTACTACCTTCGGTTCTTATTAAAGTAGATTAGTTTATACTTCTACGCTATAAACGCTATTCCCTACGTTCCCGCCTACTTTAGGCAGGTTCCCTACGCTCGCTCGAGTTAGTGGATGTTTACCTTGGCCGACTTTCTAAACACTAGTAGGTTCGTGTCGTTAGCGAAGCCCGCTATACTAAGATGTAGGTACTCTCTCCTTAGGTCCTTATATAATAATACAATATATAAGATAAATAGGATAGGTAATAGAGGGGACCCCTAGGGTACCCCCGCTATAACTAGGATGTTATCTATTACCTTCCTATTAAAGTAGAGGATTATAACCCTGTCCGTTAGCTATTCCTATACCTAGAGTACTATCTACTTTAGGTAGCCGAGCTCCTAGAGCGTAGCTAGTAGTCTAACGTAGTTAACTATATCGAAGGCTCCGGCGATATCTAGTTACAGGAGGGATACTAAGGCGCCTTAGCGCTATACCTCCTAGACCTAGGCTACAACTAGTCGGACCGCTAGCTTGGTCGATCTACTCGCCTAGTTACCTATCTGCTTAGTAGGGAGTAGCCTATAGACCTCCGCTACCGCTATAATCCTTCTTGCTACTACTACCTCGATCACCTTCCCTACAGTCGGGAGTAGCGCAATAGGGCGGTAACCTCCTAGGGTATAGTATATATCAGGTGTCTTTCCTAGCTTCTATAGGACTACTGTCTTAGCTCTCTTAAATGTAGCTAGGAACTATACTAGCTACAGGCACCTTATAGTTTGGGCCGTAAGGATCTAGCTTAGCGGTTGGCCGTACGCCTTTAGGAATCCTATCGGGAGTATATCCTCCCCTAGGGCCTTCTATAGGCTTGCTTTATCCTATACCGCTTCTATCGCTAAGAAGCTTACAAGCTCCTAGACCTTAAACCCCTGTTCCTACTCCTCCTTAAGGTCCAGGTCCTAGATATCGCTAAGGTCTACCCCTAAGCTTAGGAAGAACTTCTTTATAAGTACCTCCGCCTTATTCTAGTACGTTATTAGATCTAGGCTACTATCTAGGCCCTTTAAGGCCGGGAGTTTCGGTAGCTTAGGGGGGAGGAAGCTCCTAAGCCTTGCCTAACGCTCGAGCTACTATAGGGTCTCCTCCCTAGCTTCCTCGATCGTCTTCCTCTAGGAGCGCCTCTTTTCTTCCGCCATTTCCGTTACTAGCTCTCTTTACTTCTCGTTCAGCTTCTCCTTATAGAACTATATAGGGGTCCTCCGGAGCTCCCTCTCTACCTCCTTCGCTACCTTCGACGCCTCCTCTACCTTACCTATCTACTATAGGGAGCTCCTCCCCTTTAATTCCTTCCTCCTAGAGGCTATTACGTAGGCAATAGCTATTAGCTCTATAGCTAGCTCTTCGAACACCTCCTCTAGCCCCTTTCTCGTCTTGATCCTTACCTTTAGCCCCTCTAGTCCTCTATCGTCAAGCCGTATCCTTAGTAGCAAGTACACTACCTCTACCTTTATTAGCTTCTCTAAGACCTTCTTCTAGTTCTACCCTTCTAGCGCCTTCCCCCTTAGGAATAGGCTATCGAGCTTTACTTCGAGCACCTATAGGTAGTAGTCCGACCCTCCCCTGATCTTCTTCCCTAAATACGTTGTCGTTAGGTCTATTAAAGCCTAGATATAGTCGATCGTTAACGTCTTACCCCTTTGCTCTCCTATAGGGGTTCTTATAACTATACCCTATAGGGTTTATAGGCTTAGGTCCTACTTATAAGCTAGCTTAAGGAGCTCCTTAGACTTCCTCTTGTATCGCCTGAACTCGTCCTAGACTAGGTTCTAGAGGTTAAAGTCTCCCACTAGGATTATAGCGTAGGCTAGGCCCCAATAGGCTAGGAGGCTCTTTAGGACAGTCTTATCTACTATATAGTTATTATATACTAACTAGAGCTCCAGACCCCTCCTCCCTAGCTCTAGGAACTATACCCTACACTACTACGCGCTCGCCTTATATTCCTACTGTCTAATATTAAACTTCTTATATATATATATCGCCGCTTTTCCCTATTATATATAAACCAGGTAGTTGTAACGGTCGTATACAACAAGGTTGCACAACAGTGCAACCTTCGTGGGAGCTCGCGAGGGCTGAAGGCTCTGCGCGGCGAGCTCCACCTAGTGTGGAGCCACGCTCCTCTAGCTACAGGGTGCTCAGCCAACCACATGGCATGGCACATGACATGGCACATGACACAGGCTGTGCCTGTGACACTACCCTCCCTCTCCAAACAAGCCCCCCTATACAAAAATAGCCCCTATTTTGGATGCTCGCATCCAGAGCCCATCCCATTCCACACGCTCGATTTTGGATGCTCGCATCCACAGCCCGTTCCTTTTGCTCAGCGCCTTGCCTCCTGCCGCTGCGCCCTCCTTCTTCGCGTCTACGATAGCGGCCCCGGGAGCTCGGGGTGCGCGTCGTGGAACTCCCAGATGGCGTCATCACAGCCCCGCAGATCCGTTGCGGGTTGCCAAGTCGGGTTGTCGTGACCTTCCCACTTGACTTGGTACTGCTAGCGGCCGTTCGCCGCCTTGCCGAACCCCACGATCTTCTCGAACCTCCACTCTACTACGTCTTCGCCCTCGTTAGTCCGCGTGACCACGCGCCCGCGGTTGGCGCTTACGTCGTCGTCGACCCTCTCTTGGCCGGCCAGGCCCTGCCCCGGGTAGCGCCTTACTCTCGAGACGTGGAACGTAGGGAAGATCGTCATGTTCGCCGGGAGCTTCAGAGTCACCGCGTATGACGAGGCCTTCGTAACCTCGAACGGGCCCTCCTACCGCGGCGCGAGCTTCGCGGTCGGCCTGCCAGTCTTATAGTTCTACATGTCGAGCATCGCCATGTCGCTAACGCGGTACTGCGGCGCGTCCTCCCTATAGCGGTTCGCGTTCTGCTTATAGCGGTCCTGTAACTGCTTTGCTAGCGCTATGACCTTCCCGAGGATCGCCCCGAAGCGGTCCGCGAGCTCCGATGCCCGGAAAAACTCCCGCTTCTGCTGCTCTAAGATGTTCGGTGGGTACAGCTTCGACGGCTCTACGCCTATCCTCGGGTTGAAACCGTAATTCGCGAAGAACGGTGACACGCCTGTCGTCTTAGAGACCATATTGTTCCCCGCAAACTCCGCCAGGGGGAGCCAGTTAACCTAGTTATCCTGCGCCTAGTCGATGTATAGCCGTAGGTACTGCTCTAGTTCCGCGTTGATCCGCTCCGTCTAGCCGTTTGTCTAGGGGTGGAACGCCGACGAGGGTCTTAGGGTGATCGCGAGGCGCGCCGACAGCGCCCTCCAGAACCCTAAAACGAACTACGTACCTCTGTCCGACACGATCGTCTCCGGTACGCCGTAGAGCGAGTACACGCGCTTAATGAACCGGTCAGCTAGCTCGTCAGCCTCTAGTATCGCCGTCGCAATAAAGTGGCGCATCTTCGTAAGCCGGTTAACCACCACTGCTACGTGCCTAAACTCCTGCCCCCTCTGGTTGTATAGCGGGAGCGGCGTGATATAGTCTACTAATATATCTCGCTACGGCGTTAACGGTAGCGGGAGCGGCTTGAGGAACCCCGCGGGCTTCGAGCGGGGGTTCTTCGTCTTGAAGTATAGAATATAGGCTTTAACGAACGTCCTTACTGATACGCTTATCCCTAGCTACTAGTAGACCCTGTTTATTAGGTCGAGCGTCTTCGTCCTCCCTGGGTGCCCGCCGGGCCCTAACGCGTGTATCTAGTAGATAAGCTGCAAATGGAGCTCCGTATCGCCCGGGTCGATCATTAGCCTACCGTAGTAGAACGCCCTGCCCGAGACCAACTTGCACTCGGCGAACGGCACTCTTAGCTCCTGCTTGATCTTGCTTAGCTAGGCGCGTGCCTCCCGGTCGCTAAGCGCCTCTACCACGTCTGCTATAAATGGCGAGCTCGCGTAGCTCTCCGCGATAAGGTCGTCAGCGTAGCGCGAAACGTCGAGGCTAAAGAGCTCCAGTGTCTCGCCTAGTAGCTTAGAGTCGTACTTGCTACTGAAGGTCTCTAGGTCGAACTTGCTCGGGTCGATCAGGGGGCGCCGCCTGTTCCATAGCCTATTATCTTTGACGTCCTTCAGTATAAACTCTGGCTTCCTGCTTAGCGCGTCGGGGCGGCCGTTTGCCGTGCCCGGGCGGTAGATAATCTAGAAGTCGAAACGCGACAAGAACTCCGACCAGCGTATATAGCGTGGCGACAGCTGCTTCGTTGTGCCGAAGGTCTGTAGGTTCTTATAGTCCGTGATAATATCGAACCTCTTGGCTGCGCCTTCGAGCTCGGGGCGCCATTCTTCGAGCGCCTTGACGATCGCGAGGAGCTCCTTGTTGTAGATGTCGTAGTTGCACTCGGCCGCGGTATGCTTCGCCGAGAAATAAGCAACCGGATGTAACTCGCCATTATCCTCTTCCTATAGTAGCGCTCTACCCGCCGACCAGTCTGACGCATTAACTTCCACCATAGCGCGCTTCTCCTAGTTATATATCCGTAGTGCCGGTGCCGTGACAAAGTATACCTTCAGGCGCTGGAAAGCCGCTTCGTACTGCTCGGACCACTCCTAGTCCACTGTCTTCTTCGTGAGCTCGTACAGCGGCTATACGTAGCTCGAAAAACCTTGTATAAATCGGCAGTAGAAGTTCGCGAACCCTAAGAACCGCTGGAGGTGCCTCCTTGTCTCTGGAGCCTCCTAATTGCGCACTGCTTCGACCTTATCTAGGTCTATCTCGATGCCCCCGGGCGTAATGATAAGCCCTAGGTACTTCGTCCGCTTCGTGTGGAACTCGCACTTGTCGATATCCACCTATAGACCTACGTCGATCATACGCTTTAGTACCTCCCTAACCTGCTTGATATACTCCTCGAGCGTGCCCGAGTAGACTAGGATATCGTCCAGGTACGCCGTTACGTAGTTATCTAGAGCGTCGTAGAGGATGTTATTAACGTAATACTAGAAGGTAGCGGGCGCGCCCTGTAGGCCGAACGGCGTGACCAGCGTTTCGTATAGGCCGAATCTCGTGATGAACGCCATGAGCCACTCGTAGCCCGGCGCTACGCGCACTTGGTTGAACGCCGCAATCACGTCGAGCTTCGTGAAGATCTTCGCCTTGTAGATAGAGTCCAGGGTCTCCCGGATTAGCGGGATAGGGTACCGGCTCTTTAGCGTCGCGTTGTTGATACCGCGGTAGTCAACGCAGATTCTGATGCCTCCGCCCGGCTTCTGCGCCATTAGGATAGGCGACGAGGCGCTCGATCGCGAGGGCCGGATGAACCCCTTCGCGAGGTTGTCGTCGAGCTAGCGCTTCAGTATACGCAGCTCTATCGGCAACATCGGGCGATTCCTCGAATACGGGACTGCGCTTCCCGGGAGTAGCTCGATCCTGTAGTCATACGCACGGTAGGGGGGCAAGATGTCAGCGTCTTGTAGGACGAAAGCGGCTGCCAAGTCTCGGTATTCCTTCGGTAGGCGCGCCTTGATCTCGTCCAGGGTAGGCGCTAGTCTATCCGCTTTGTCGAAGAACTTCTTGGAATCCTCCTCTGTAATCTTATTAAGCTTCTTATCCCCTTTGGCGAGCGCGTCGATAAAGCTATAGAACCTCGCTAGGAGCATTGACTTCGCGTACTCCGGTGTACTTTCTCGACTTAGCAGGTCCTTAAAGAACTGCTCGGGTAGAACTGGTATATGGTCTCTCTTCTCAGCTTCTACCGCTCTCTCTAGTTCACCTATCGTGGTCCGTATAACTACTACGCCCTTCTGTCAATATACCGCCAGGAAGCTCGCTCCGTTCAGGATCTTCGCGTCGTCCTAGCGGATCTTCCCCCGCGCTTGACTAAGCGGGGGCGGGGTAGTGGGGGGGGACCGGGGTCTAGGGGGTGGTCTCCTGGCGCCTGCCACTGCCTCTACCGGCCTTAGTGATGTAGGGGGCGGCGCTTCGACCGGAACGCCTATCGCTCCCGGCGGTGCGAGCGTCCCCCGCGGGTCGGCCTATGCGTCTCCCCGGGACGCGGATCTCTACCGTCTGTAGGCCCGTCTCCGCCTGTCGGACCGCCTGGCCCTCTCGTGGTCGGACAGCTTGCTCGTGGCGATAGCGACCTCGTTGTCGTTACCGGAGGTACTAGAGTCGTTGTCTTCGGGTACGTCCTCTACCGTTACGTGGTACCGCCCGCTACTCTCCGGGGGTAGGGGTGCCGCCTCCAGCTAGCCTACCTGCCGAGCGACCTGGCTTCCGATGTGCTCTGGAAGGCACCTCCCGCGGCAGTGCTCCGTGAATTCGAGCTGCAGGGTCTCCTAGTCGATCCGCGGGTTGTACTTCCGTAGCCACGGGAGGCCTAAGATTACCGGGGTCTCTTTTGCGAGCGTCGTAACGAAGCACACCAGGGTCTCCTAGTGGTCGCTAACGACTAGCGTAAGCGCCGCTGAGTGCTCGATCTAGCGTAAGAACCCTCTATCGGCTAGAAATAGCGGCCGCCGTGCCGCTAGCCTCTCTAGTGGCAGTCTATTCGCAACCGCAAAGCTAAAATCCACAAACGCTAAACCCGTATAACCCGAGTCCACGAGTGCTACGTACTCCACATTGCGCCCACCAACCGCCAGGTACGATAACAAGAGAATAGATTTAGCGCTGCTACCTACTGCACTGATAACTAAACTATCTCCCTATCCCTCCTGCGGCTAGCGGTACCCCTCCTGTGAGCGATAGTTCATAGGAGCTCCTCGTTTCCCTAGTCGTTATACGAGAAGCCGAAGCTAGGGGGTTGCTCTACTGTGGACTAGTAAGCGCCGTGCTCCTCCTGCTCGTCCACCTCTCTAACGACAAAACCGCTCTAGTCGGGGGTGTCCGTAAAGCGTATAGCGAGCCCGCCTCGACCCCTCTGGTAGGCCCTAGCGCGGCCGCTTGCGCTGCCGCGAGCTGGAAGGCCCCTAGAGGGAGCTTGCCCGAAGCCTAGGAACCCGCCTCGGCCGTAGCCTTGTTGCGCGGGCTGCTGCTATCCCTGGGTAGGCTGCTGCTATCCTTGCGCGTTGCTACCGAAACCTCTACCGAAACTAGATCCTCTACCGCCTTGGGCGCCCCCGCGCTGCAACTGCCTAGCGCCGCGGGCGTTACCGCGGTCCCCTCGGCCTCCGCGGCCTGCTCGGCACGCCCTCGCGATGTAGTCGGCCCCGCCGTACTTGTAGCACAAGCCACTTGCTCTGCGCCGTTCCTTCTCCTAGGGGGTGAGCGCCGCGAGCGTTACCGCGTCGATCTCTATCGCGTCGGGGTGTCTGCCTCCGCCGTTGTTATTGCCACCGCCCCCGGTTCCGCCGCTCCCGGTTCCGCCGCGTAGCTTCCGCCTGAAGTCCTCTCCCTCCAGGTTGGTCGCGAGCTGGCCGGCTAGCGTAGCCTAGAGCTTAAAGTTGTCAGCTAGCGGGAGCACTGCCTGCGTAACTATAGCGCTCGAAAGGCAGGGGGAGATCTTGAGCCGGAGTATCCGGACCTTCGTTGCGTTGTCGACGCCAGCGGTGTCGGCTAGGGTGGTGAATTCGGTAAGGAAGTCGTTGAACGCTGCGAACTCGTTCTTCTGCGCTAGCAGTTCCAGCTTGTTACTCGCTGTAGCAACCACGTTGTACGTCGCATACTAGGTGCGGAGGGTCTTCAGGAGGTCGGACCCGGTCTTCCACAGCTACACTGCCGCGCTATGCAGGTTCTCCTTAACCTGCTCGAGCTTCGCCGCGACTACCCGGCGCGCGCTGCCGCCTAGTATAGCCTTTGCGTACAGGATCTTGGTATACTCGTCCGGGAACTCCCGCGGGCGTGTTCGCCAGCGGCCGCGCACCTTATCCTCCTAGTCTTCGAAGAGCAGGGTACGCTTGACGGTATCCTTCTCTTCTCTAGTAAACGGATCGGGGTAGGGGAGGGAGATCGACACGCTATAGCCGCTACTGGCGCTACTACCGCGAGCCTAGTCTAGGGCCATCGCTGTCAGCGTCCTCTGGTTCGCGAGCAGCAACTTGTGCTCCTCGAGCTCCTTCTCGAGCGCCGTACCCGCTACGATGGACGCCTCGAACCTCCCGACAGACTCATCGAGCTTTCTCTTCAGCTCGCCGACTATCGCATTCATGGCTATAGCGAACCCCGAGAGGTCGTGCCCTCTGTCGTCGTCAATCGATGCCATGAAAGCGGGCATAGTGTTAGAGACCTCGTTCTGCTATTGTTCTCTCAGCGCTGCGCGCAGCGCCACGAGTCTCGGCAGCAGCGATGCCGCGAGGTCGGCGCCGCTTATCATCTTCGCGCTTATCTTCGTAGGAGCGTTGTCCGGTTCGTCGGAATACTATAGTCCTGTTCGTCGGAGTCTTGTAGTCCTGTTCGTCGGAGTCTCGTGGTCCTATTCGGCGGACTGCTATTGTACGTAGGATGCTCGTCCTGGTGGTTGACTCGCACTACGTAGGTAGTCAAGAAATAAAAACAAAGCCTAGTACGTCGGGAAAAGAAGCGTTCTAGTCGGTCTGGTGCGCTCTCTGTTCTAGAGCAGACGACTTAGCCACGCGCGCGAGTTGAAGGTGCAACCTACTATAACGGTCGTATACAACAAGGTTGCACAACAGTGCAACCTTCGTAGGAGCTCGCGAGGGCTGAAGGCTCTGCGCGGCGAGCTCCACCTAGTGTGGAGCCACGCTCCTCTAGCTACAGGGTGCTCAGCCAACCACATGGCATGGCACATGACATGGCACATGACACAGGCTGTGCCTGTGACAGTAGTACCGTAAGCTCCGGGGGTAGTAGGCTGCCCCTTGCTTACTAAGCTATAGTTCCTAGACCGCGATTATATCGAACTCCGCCTCCTCTAGTAGAATCTCTATATTCTGCTTTACACCTCTAGTGTTCTAGAGTATAGTTTTAAAGATTATCCTTTCCGCTAGCTATGCCTTTATCCTCTAGCTCGTTTTAGGTTAGGGGGATAGTTGCTGCTACTAGTAGACCCTAGGGCTAGGTATTCTATATACTTAGGACACTAGTAGCCTATATATCAGGTATTTCCTAGGCGCTTAGGGGTTCCGCCTAGGATCCTTAGGATCCCTAGCGCTATTGCTACAGTAGCGGCAGTCCCGATACAAATAGGGCTATAGCCGGGCCGAACTATAGTCGGCTCTACGATATATCCTTGCTTACTATAGTAGGGCGGCCTTTTAGTGTTAGGAACCTAGGCCTCTTTGCTCTAACCCTCTAGTATCCCTCCCTATCCTCCTTCTCTACGCCTTAGCGTATAAATGCAAACAGTAGCTTCGTAGGCTCTAGTCTAGTAGGTTCGAATGTTCTAGGCCTATATTAGTACGCTTCCTTAGCCCCCTCCTACGCTTTTACCCTCTCCCTATACTCCTTCGACTACCTAGTGTGCTTTCCGCTATACGCTAGGCACCTTAGTAGGAGGTAGCCCTTGTAGGTAGGGTACTAGGCCTCCCCTTCCTTTCTTCCTACTCTATAGGCCCTTGCCCTATATCTTCTATATAGGGGTTCCTTCGGGTAGTACCTCTAGATATATCCCTACTTCTAGTACTTAAAGCACTACTTCAGCTCAAGCGCTACCTAGTATAGTTCATAGTCTAGTACTCAGGCGTCCTAGATAACTCCAAAGTCATACGCCGCTCTTACCTTGTCTTAGCTCTCGAAGGTTACTAGTACCGTTACTCTTATAAGCTCTAGCTTACTAGGGATCCTAAACTTAACTATATTTACCGTATAGAAATCTAGTCCCTAGGCGAACTCCGCTTTAGTAACTCCCTAGATCTCTAACCTCGTTAGACCCTTTAGGAGCACCGCGAAGGTCCTATAGGCTTCCTTCGCCTACTCCCTAAACGCTTAGTAGATCTACTAGTTGTTCTTAGTATACTATTCCTTCGCTACTTTATCCCTAAAGGTAATAATAGTGTCCCTGCTAGGGAGCTTCCTTATAGCGACTACTCCCTTCTATATAGACTAGTTATTAATCGCCTAAATAATCTCTAGGAGGGTTCTCTTCACAAGGTTAGCCAGTAGGCCGTTACCTCAGACAAGGATTTCCTTAGCGATCCTTCGGGGGATCGCCTTTATAGGTTGCGCTTAGGGCGCTAGGGCTCCTGCCGCGATCGTTACCTAGGAGCAGTTAGGACCCTATCCTACGCTCGTAGTAGCTAGGGCGCTCGTAAGCGTAGCCCGCACTTCCTTAGCGACGATCTTCCTTATAGTTATATAGTTAAGGCCTTCCAGGCCTCCTTTAGCGCTCTATAGCTAGTTAATAGCGCTCTATACCTAGGCTAGGATCTCTCTTGCTATTCCCTAGGCGATGTTCTTCTTGTTTAGGCTAACTAGGGCGACTATACTATCGAGTATAGCCTTAATATCGCCTAATCTACGTTGTTCCTAGCAGGGGGGGGGTTAGTGCTGCTACTATTAGTGTTAACGGGGGG
>MU853404.1:595850-621105 GCA_033297235.1 Trichocladium antarcticum
AGCGTCTCGCGCGCAGATGCACCCGGTATAGTTAGATAGAGCTCGTCGGGAGCTTTCTAGCGATGTAGGTTTCGTCCGTTTTAGCGCGCTGCTACACCAGTTGGTACGGGCCTGTTTGCGAAGAAAGTTCTTTTTTTACAGTTAACTTATTAACTTACTCTTATACTATTTCTAGACGTCCGTGCCGCTCCTACCTACGTCGATATAGTCCCGGCCAAAGTCGAATACCTCGACAAATAGCTATAGGCTATACCTCTCCTTTATCTCGTCCCTAATGCTCCTTAGGTTATAGTAGTTCTTGAATATAGTACTCTCTATATATAGTTTCTTATTTAGTACCTAAGGACGTTAGCTATATCTAAATAGTAAGTAGCTTTTTATACTTACAATAAGGTTGTTAATGCTCTGTAGTTACTAATTATAGCAATTGCCTATAATCCTCTCGGCGGTATACTCGCGGACGTAGTTGGAATTGCTACCTTTAATGTCGTAGAGGTAATACTTAACAAGCTCTTCCTAAGCGTCGTCTATTAAGTTAAGGAGGAAGGTAACCTGTAGTTAGTACTTGATCGACTTTATACGTACGTAGATAGCCTGCTTCGTTTCCGTCTATAGCGCTAGTGTATATTTACGCTTTTTAATAAGGACGTCTACTCGCTACGTCGTTCTAGCTTCGGTCTGGAGCTACTACTATAAAAATTATTTAGCTATTAGCTCGTTAAGGCGAAAAGTAGTCTCTTAGTACCTAAAGCTACTACGTAAATATAGTAAGGTCTAGCATCTTGTTAGGGATATATATAACTATAGTAGTTACTATATCCGGCGCGGCCCTGTTGCTAACCGGCGCGGCCCCGTTGCTAACCGGCGCGGCCCCGTTGCTAACTAGCGCGGCCCCGTTACTAACTAGCGAGGCCCCGTTACTAACTAGTAAGGCCCCGTTACTAACTAGCGCGGCCCTATTACTAACAAATAGCTCGTTATTATCGTCGTTATTACTAGCCTCTCTTATATCGCTTAGGGCGGTGCCCTAAGCGTTAGCTTGATCATTGCCCTATATGTCTATAATCCTAGATACTTAGGAGCTAGGCGGCGTACCCCTTAACTCCGGGTTTAGTGTGAAGTTTGCTAGGGTTGTACTTATAGCTGCGGTTGTTAATAATAGAAGGCCTGGTATGTTTTTGCTATTATAGTAGTATCTAATCGAGTATAAAAAGAAGAACTATAGTAGGCGGGATACGCGAAAATACAATGTAATTCTAGGCGAGCAAGTAACGATATAGGAAGGAGCAAGCGATAAATTTTCAAGATATCGAACCTATATATAACTAAGATCTCTTTTGTAAAACTTCTACTAATTTAATACGAACCTTATTTTTCTATTGTAACTGGCGACATTGAGAAAATATATAGCGCGTTACTAACGAAGACCGCTCTTTTAAATCGCGACTAGAAGTCCCTAAGCGGCTACCCGAGGATCTAAACGAGTTCGCTATTACCTAAAAGCGCCGGAAGGATACTAAAGCTAAAGTTAACGCCGAAGCTAAGGCGATATAGACGTAAGAAGAAGATCGAGTAGAGCGAATTAGCCCTGTCGAAGATTAGTTATATAATGCTAAGTTTAACGATAGAATCGAATTTCTACTAGATATTCTAGTCGACTAGGAACTAAGCGGAATCGCCGAGTAGCCGTTAGCTATCTCCGATACTTTAATAACTATAAAAAACATCCGGGATAAGCTTACGGAAGCTAAGTATAGCGAGTATATAGTACTACCGATTAATAAACCTCCTTCTAAGCTCCTTGAAAACCTCTCCCTACTAGAGATATAAGAAGATGTTAGGTTCAATAACCCGATAGAGCTAGGATCCGGGCTATAAGGCAATAGTATTAACTAGACAGAGCTCTTAGAAGATAAAGATTCTGAGTTTTTACAACTAATCTACTATACGCCTAAGCGGCTCGACATGTCCCTATTTATACTCGCATTTACGTTATAGGAGAAGAAGCATAATATATCTCGAGCTACCTATTCCTAGCTCCTTAAGGTCCTTTAGCTTGTAACGTCCTTAGATAACTTTTAGTCTATTCCCTAGCGGAAGGATATATTATTATAATAGCTGAGAAACGTTCTCCCTTTGTCCCTACTACGACAATCGATAGTTAAGTTAGATTAGATCTAGATAGGGTTAAGGACTTGTCCGGATATAATAGTATTAGCGTTCGACATAGAGAATCTAGCTATAAACCTCCTTAGCTTAGCTAGAATCTCGGACAAGGTATATTATAGGTTTGCCCAAATCGTTAAGGGCCCTGTTACCAAGCCCTAGCAAGCGTAGTAGTAGGGAGAAAGCGTACGGTTAACTAGTAGGAGGTTCCTCTAGTATACTAATAGTAGTCCGATACTCCCGTTAGACTTTATCTACTAGAGGTATATATCTAACAGGCTAGTATATCCCTATATGTTAGACCGGTATAGACATCACTATATAGGAAGAGTATAGTATTGTAGCGTTAACGGAACTATAGGGTACCCTTAGAACGTAGTTATAAAAATCCAGCGGGTATTTCGGACATCTGAGCTCCTAGTCGAATAGTATATAGCAATAACTAGTATAACTTCGGCTAGCATTAGCCTTAAGTCGGTAGAGTTAGTAATAGAGGTTAACAATGATTTTTCACACTACCTAAGCAACGTTTCCCGTTATATCCCTAGGGTTGTTCTTAACTATAACTTTAACCCTACTAATTCTAACTACTAACCTTTAACAAGCCTATTCGTTATCTAGTATATTTTCGACGCTACTACTAGCAAACCTAGACCGGTACGCTTAACTTCGCCTTATCGCGCTAAGCTCGAGATTAGAAGCTAACCTTAAGGGCGGGATACAATCATCGCTAACTTCGTTAGGCCTAATAAGCTATCCTTACCCTAGGCTCTCTTCTATAACGCGTTTAGTCTATACAATAATATATACTAGGTAACAATAGGATTTTACCTTACTAGGCTTTTCTTCGAAGAATAGCTCCGTAGGAGGAGGGAAGGAATTTTCCCACTTATACTTAGACCGTATACTACCGATCTTGGCGATATTATCCGCTTGTTATTTCATATAAGGAGCCTAGACTCTAGGAGAACGCTTCGAATTAGGAATCGCGATATCTTCGTTTGTAGCTTCGTCGCCTATATTATAGGTAATATACCCTCTTAGGCTAAGCTAAGTAGCGCGAAAGGCTACTAAGTACTCCTCCCTTGTTGGAACTGCAATATCCTTATCGACTAACGGTCGAACCTGGAGTACAATACTATTAACAATAGCCGGTACTATATATAGCATTTAGACAACATTACGTTTATCTATAGGCTCTCTTCTAAACGAGTAAAGGAAAAGGTAGAGAAGAGGCTTAGTATTATCTGCAATAGAGAGCTAATAGCTAACCTTACTA
This sequence comes from Trichocladium antarcticum, assembly GCA_033297235.1. Taxonomy (NCBI): domain Eukaryota; kingdom Fungi; phylum Ascomycota; class Sordariomycetes; order Sordariales; family Chaetomiaceae; genus Trichocladium; species Trichocladium antarcticum. Next base: position 599,296 of record MU853404.1, read on the forward strand.
TACTTTTCCTAGCTCTAGATATTCTTTGATCCTAGCCGATTAACGCTACCTATTCTAAATTTGCTAGTATCGCCTGTATAATACTAGATACGCTATTTATACTAGATAGCCTCCTCCTTAAGTCAGCCCGAAATAAGCTTACTAAAGTCTATTAGAATTTTACATTCCCTCCTAGATAGGCTAGTCTATAGAACCCTAAGACATATCAAGGCTCTTATAAGATAAATGAATATACCTGGAGTTTAGTTCTTACGCCTATTATTCTCCGCTACTAGCTTTAACCTTATTATATCCGACCCGATCTCTACGAGCTTCTTATCCGCTTCGCGCCCTAATTCCTCGATATATCTACCTGGTTTTCCTATAACTTAGCTACTATTAAGGCGTCCGACTAGGTTATTGTAGCATTCTGGAGTTTTATACTATTAGTCCTTGTAATCTTTAGCAGAAACGTTACTAAGCTATTAAAGTAGTTCTCTAGTGTTACTATCTATAGGCGAAAGGCTATATAGTTCCTCTTCTATATCCTTGGCGAAGCGAAAAGACAGGTAGCAAACCGAAACGAGGAAAAGAAATAGAAAACTAATACTTAGAGGCTTAGGGCTAAGAGTTGGCTTCCGCTGCTAGTAGCGGCTATAAGGTCGGCGGCATTTCCTAGCCAGTTAGTTTTCACAGTTGCTCTAGCGACCTTAATCCTACTACCTCCGCTACCGTTAGTGATTTCTATTATATCGATAACCTAACAACGTAAGTCGTATAAGCAGAGGTCTAACAAGTACCTAAAGATAAAGGGCCTACTAAATATCTACTAAATTCTACATTTACTAGCGGATAACGCTAAATATAGCTATTGTTTAATACTTACATTTACTAGCGAGACAAAGTATAAGTAATTGATCGAGAAATCGCTACTAAAGTTATTGTTCTCCTACTAATTTTATACTTAGGGACTATATCCGCGACATTCTAGCAACGAATAATCGCGATCCTACGCCGACGCTCATTAACCGAGAAAATGAACGGCAGGCTATATCGTTTGCCTTTACTAGCTACTTCAAAGACCGATTTCTAGATATTCATCGCGCATTTCACACTCTCTAGTGCAACTATCCTACGTTAGCCGTAATATACAACCTATACTATAGTAAGGATCTAGAAACTAACAAGGATTACTTAATGCTCGAAGTTACTACTAATCTGCTTTACTAACAACCGCTTACGCTATATAGTCTATCTATAATATACGTTAAAAGCTAGAGGGATGTTCTACTTCGAGTATATAGCCTAACCTAGGACAAGCATTTTTCATAACTACTTCAGGTAGCGCTTACGAAAGACTACCGCTAGCCGTTAGTTATATTATTGTTACAGCAGTGGGCACAGTTGACCACTGCGTAACACCATCTCAAAAGATGGAACGTTGTTCGATCTGCCAGACCGAACACGTAACTGTACCTATGAACCATGTCACGGTTCAGACCCGTAACACTACCTTCCGTCAAACATCTACGCCTTTAGCGATCTGCGCCTTTAGCGCGGTACCTTCCGTACCATTTCTTGACAGGTCTCTGGGGCTATCTTGCCCTGGTTCTATAGCCCCACCGAAAAGACTCGCTCGTCTTTTCCCCTTAGGCCCACTTTCTTTTTCAATCGCGCATTCGTCGCATGTCCGCATCCAGCATCTTTCTTGTGCCTACAGTCAACACCGACCGAACTACAAATTGAACGCGGGCCCTCGGGTGAAGATCGAACAAACTGTTACGGCAGTGGGCATAGTTGACCACTGCGTAATACCATCTCAAAAGATGGAACGTTGTTCGATCTGCCAGACCGAACACGTAACTGTACCTATGAACCATGTCACGGTTCAGACCTGTGACACTTATAGAGGAGGAGCAAATTCCAATAGGTAGAAAAGCTATCGTTTGGAATTAGGTAGGTAGCTATTCCTCTTATATACCGAAAATAAGCTAATTAATATTATATCCTAGGGAAGCATTAACTAGGAGGGTTTTTATAGTTAGTAATTTTATCTATATCCTTAGCTATAACAGGGACACTACAGCGATTATACAACTTAATAGTATCTTTATATTCCTCCTTACTAGTACTATATATCTCTTCGTAGTAGTTACTTATATAGAGGCTAAAACTAGCTTTCTACAGAAGGAATTCATTCTCGAATGCCTAATCTACTAAATTATAGAGCGGCGCGAGATCATTAGGCTCCCGCGTGTCGGGATTGATCGTATCTAGATAGTTCTACGGATAGAGAAGGGCTCGTTTGTATATATCGACTACGATATTTACTTCATTTAGCTGAGTATTCTACTCCCGACGTCGTATAAAGGTGTAGTATTTTCACAGTTAGTCTAGTCGAACGTAGCTAATTATACTAGATCCGTCGATCCTCCTGTTGCTAAATGCCTTCCTGACGTTGTATAAAGGTGTAGTATTTTTATACCTAGTCTAGTCGAACGTAGCTAATCGTACCAGATCTGACAGTCCTCCTGTCGCCCGACGCTTACGGGTTTCGCCTACGTAACAACAGACTAAATAAGTCCTCCTACCCTCGCCCGAAATCTTCGTAGCGTTAAAAACTAACATTTTATTTTTACAGTTCCCTAGCTAAGCGATAATCCTAACCGAACCGAGCGGCAGCAGGGTTTCCGCCTAGTAGTTAAGTAAGTTATCTACCTATCTTCCTACCTCGAGGTCTTTTTATACTCTAGCGCTAATATTAGCTTCTAGGGCAGGCTGTTAGAGGATTATACTGTTTTAGTAAGTTAATATCCTAATTGCTACTGCGCTAACTCGTCTAGCTAAACCTATTTAACTTAGAACCGTAGCGAGCTCTATACGACTTTAACTTCTACTAGTCTAACCACCCTATTACTAAGTCAGATATATATATACCGTCCTCTCTATAGCCGGGCTAGGCAGGAGGGCGAGCAGGCGCAGGTGCGCGGGCGGGTACGGGCGCGCGGGCAGGTACGGGCGCGCGCCCGGGCGGTAATTGCTAGATCGATCTATCAATTACGTCTCCTACTGCAACTACTGTCTCTAACCTAGAGATTCTTTTAGTGTGAAAACAGTTCTATAGAAAGAGACGATCCTACAAGCTACGGACCGTTTTGCTTCTAGAAAACAGCCTCTATTAGCTAAAACAGCTATATTGGCAGTCTTACAAGCAAAACTGTTTTAGCCGATAGGGCCGTTATATAAGGCGGTAAGCGTTTTGAACGCAACACTGTTTTTATAGTTAAAGACGGTTAGCTAATTAAGATATTTCGTAAGCAATACTATCTTAGCTAGTAAGATCTAATTGATTCGAAAATGCTCTAGGTAGTATAAGACTATCCTACGTATAAAACTCGGTCGGCTAAAAACAATACTAAGATAATCTTTGGTATAAAACGCTGTTAGCATCTGGGGATTGTCGCTAAGACCGTTTTCCTAGAGTGCGGTGGCGCCTTATAGTAGTAGAAGAAGAGCGCCGAAAGGCCCCTAAGATACCTACTATAAAATTAGTAGACAAAGAGTGCCGAAACTCTATGTAAGTAGTAGTAGCCCCCTAAAAGTACTAGATAGCTAATTAATAATAAATAATAATTAAGATATTTCGTAAGCAAGACTATCTTAGCTAGTAAGATCTAATTGATTCGAAAATGCTCTAGGTAGTATAAGACTATCTTACGTACAAAACTCGGTCGGCTAAAAACAATACTAAGATAATCTTTGGCATAAAACGCTGTTAGCATCTAGGGATTGTCGCTAAGACCGTTTTCCTAGAGTGCGGTGGCGCCTTATAGTAGTAGAAGAAGAGCGCCGAAAGGCCCCTAAGATACCTACTATAAAATTAGTAGACAAAGAGTGCCGAAACTCTATGTAAGTAGTAGTAGCCCCCTAAAAGTACTAGATAGCTAATTAAATAGCTAAGGCCCCCCCTATTTAGACAAAGACCTCTCTAGAGATAACATTAGCACCTAGCTAGGAAGCTACTAAGATATTAGACAATTTTCTAACGCCCTACTTCAAGAAGTAAGTATAGTAGCTAGCTAGGTACAGGCGTATAGTCGGAAGATATACTATAAGCTTCTTTACTATACTAGCGGCCTTCTAAGTAGAGCAGCTTATATACCCTCTAGTCAACTTGTCCATCCTCGATTCCGGATTAACTATCCACTTATATAACAACCTCTCCTAGTTCAAGTCACTACCTTGCCTCGCAAGCCCGTTAGACTACGTTTAGGCCAGAGAACATCCCGTTACTATCGAGGGATATAGCGAAGTCGATATTATAGTAAAGACTAAGAACGGATCCTAAGTTATTACTCTTAAAGACGTAGCTTTTTACCTAACTTTCGTATATAACCTCGTCTCCCTCCGCTAACTTAAAAACCATAGTATCTAGTAGGACACCCGCAACGACTACCTATAGCGCGGAGAAAACGTATACCTCTATAACGTTCAAGACCGACACGATCAATTCGTCCTAGAATATATTCCCTAGATAACTATATACGCCGCCTTCGCTACGCGAAAGCAATAGCTTAATATATAGACCGCTCGGGCACTATCTAGAGCGGATACGATAATATAGTATCTCCGCCTCGGTTACCTAGGCCCTAGGGCCCTTGAACATCTCGTTAATAGTACTTATAGAGTTAAAATCAAGGGCATTACAACAGTAGAGTACAATAGGTACGGATATTGCAAAGCAAAACGTCGGATTAGCCAAGAACTATACCTAGACCTTCTAAAGGCAAGGGACTGTATCGCTATCGACTTCTACAAATACCTAGGCGCGCGATAAGATTACACCGTACTACTACTCGCTACTAACCGATACTCTAGGTATATATAGGACTATTATATAAGAACCTATAAAGGCGACAATATCCTAGTAGCCCTTAAGACCCTCTTCTATATACTAGAGACCTAGTACGAGATCAAACCTAAAGTAATCGAGTACAATAACGAGTTTACTAAGACCGACGCTATTATAGCGTTCTTCGAGAGTAAGGGTATTAAAGTCGAGCCCTATACCGCCTATACGTAAGAGCGGAACGGGGTAGTAGAGCGCTCGGGGGGTATAATAAAGGAAAAACAACGTTATATAGCTCTAAGCGCCAACCTCCCGATTAAATTGTAGCTTAAGATTTCCTAAGCATCGGTATACCTCTTTAATTATATACTAAGGTAAGGAAGCAGTTAGAAGATACTATTTAAGAGATTCCACAAGCACCTAAAGAAGCGAAGTATAGTCGTAATAGAGCGACGTAAACTAGCACTGAACTATTTAAAGGTATATAGATACAAGGCTTACGCTATAACAACTATAGCGTAAAAGAAGGAGCGCCGACTATAGAGATTCGAGCCGATAGCATTTGTAGAATACCTAGTAGGATACTAATCCTCTAACATCTACCGAATCTAGAACCCTAGAACTAACAATATAGTAGCTACCCGAGACGTTATTTTTAACAAGATATAGGTCTTTTCTAGAGACCTCGAGCGTATCGCGATCGATTAGAAGCAAGTTAACCTAGAGGCACTTACCTAGTAGCTTACTAATTAAGAAACAAGAAACCTAGCTACTAAACTAGATAAACAAGAACCTAAGAATAAGGACGAAGACAAGGACATCGCCGTCTACCTAACCAATAACGTATTAGAAGAAGAAGAGCTTGAAAAGGAGATCTTAGATACTATTGTAGTTAAAGGCAATACCTCTAGCGATTTCCCTAAGTTCTACTAAACACCTCCTACAACACCTCCCGCTACTCTTTTAACTACGCTAATAACTAGCTTATAAGCCGATAATACTATAGAAATCGTAGCGGCATTCGAACTATAGTATATAGCCTTCTACGCGGGTATACTATCGACCGTAGTCGGTATATTAAGAGACAAGCCTATTATAAGAGCTACGATTAACCGACTCTAGCAAAAGATAGCAACCCTAGCAATCGAGCCTAAGAAACTAAAGACTACCGAAGAAGAGCAGACTCCGCGAGGAACTATTACGAAGAAGCGCGTTATATAGCTAATAAAGAAGAAAGATAGCATTAAACGCCTATATCGCAATATCCTTCCTCCTAAGCCGAAATAGCATTACGAACTCGAGAACCACCCGCTAGAAGCGCTCTTCCTATAAGTAGAGAAGGATCACTTAGCTAGCTATAGCGTTAAGTAGTTATAGGATAAGGTTTCCTACTAATAAGTAGGTATATAATAGATTCTAGACTATATATAGGTTTACGTCTATAAGTTTAGCTAAGATAGGTTCCTCGATAAGTGCAAAGCGCAGCTTATAGTTTATAGTAATCAATAGTAGAAGGGATTAGTAGAAGAGAATTACGCTACTACTCTTACAATCTAGTTACTTTAAATAGTACTTGCTATTATAGCGAGATTCGATCTCGAATTGATCTAATTCGACGCGGTTAACGCCTTCGTAAACGCCTTCCTCGACGAACCTATATATATATAGATACCCTAGGGCTACTGTGGATATAGGAATATACTAAAGCTAAATAAAGCTCTATATAGGCTAAGAAAATCCCCTCTCCTATAGTACCGCGAGCTAACTAACAGTTTAAGAAGTCTAGGATTCGTTAAGATACTATATAAGCTATACGTAATAATAAATAGGGACGTTATTATCTTCTTTTACATTAACGATATTGTAATCGCGTACTGTAAAAACTAGCAAGAGAAGGTTAATAAGATCGTTAGCAGCCTACGTAAGAAATACGAACTTACTAGTAGCGACGAGCTATAGTAGTTCCTAGGTATTGAGATCTACTATAAGAGAACTAAGAAGCTTGTTTAGCTTGGCTAGACATTATATATTAAGAAGATCGCGAAGCTTATAGATTCGGAAGCTATACCTAGAATACCTATAACAACGATGGAATTGCTTCTATACGATAACATCGTAGATCTAGGCGCAACGCGATTCTACTAGAAGAAGGTTGGCTCGATACTCTACGCCGCCATTACATTGCGACCTGACATTGCTTTCGTAGCTTCGAGACTTTCCTAGTTTAATTATAACCTAGGCCTAGATTACTACGTAGCGGCCGACCGAGTACTAAGATACCTCTACTAAATACGCTTCTTCGCCCTCTAATTAGGAGGAGGAGACTAGCTGATTGTAGCAAGTAACTCTTTATTCGCTAATAACCTTATTGATCGGAAAAGCTTACAAGGCTTCGCTATCTAACTGTTTAGCGGTCTAATCGCGTAGCGCGTAAGCAAGCAAGATACAGTTACAACCTTAACGACTAAAGCTAAGTTGTTAGCTCTCTCGTAAGCGGCTAAAGAAGGTATGTTCGTAAGCGGATTAATCTCCGAACTGTCGGTCGATCTTAATAACGATTGGATTATAATCTAGTATAACAACTTGCAGACTATCTAACTCGTTAACGCTAAGATCGCTACTCTATAGACTAAGCTTAAGCACGTAGATATCTATAACTACTAGCTAAGGTAGGAGCGTAAAGCTAGTAAGATCAAGGTAGAATACGTACCTACCGTAAAGATAATAGCTAACGGGTTTATAAAGGCCCTAACGGCAGATAAATACTAAGAATTCGTTACGATGATCAATATAGTACCTATCGAGAGCCTTATTCGCTAGAGAGTAAGCAAGACTTTAATAGAAGAGAGTATAGCGCTTATAGCGGGATACCTGTAGTCTATATAAGGGGGTAGGAGCCAAGGAGTCTCCTAACTCTCCCTACTAGAAAACAAGAGATAGAGACCAGAGGGAGCCTAAGGCTAGATAGCTACGGAACGGAATAGATACTAGGGAGCTAGATTGCTAGGGAATTTAGATCTTAGGAATAACCTTACTTGTAGGAGTGCTCTAGAGCGGCTGCCTAGCAGTTACTCTAAGGGGGTATATTGAACCTACTGTAGCAAAGTAGGACTATGGTGGCGATATTGGATGAACCTACTTAGGGGTTCAGGGGCAGATTGGTCTTGGTATAGTATTAGGTATCCGTTGGCTCCCCCGAGGAAATAGGCTTTTGGAGCCACATATAGCTTTTTCACAGTTATATAGATTGACACAATTGAAGCCATCATCACTGTTGATTCCTCCGTCTGTTCAGACCAATCAGATTCCGATCCTATATTTTGGGTTCGACAAAAGAAACGGCATTAAATCATAGTCGCTCAGACTATCTAAGATTCGACCTACTATAAGGCGCTACCCTACTCTGGGAAAACGGTCTTGGCGACAATCCCTAGATGCTAACAGCGTTTTGTACTAAAGATTATCTTAGTATTGTTTTTAGCCAACTGAGTTTTGTATATAAGATAGTCTTATACTACCTAGAGCATTTTCGAATCAATTAGATCTTACTAGCTAAGATAATCTTGCTTAAAAATATCTTAATTAGCTAACTGTCTTTAACTATGAAAACAGTGTTACATTTAAAACGCTTACCGCCTTACGTAACGGCCCTATCGAGCGACGTAATTAACAGTAATAATACTACCTGCTTGCCTGCCCGCGCGCCTGCCTGCGCGCCTGCCCGCTTGCCCGCTCGCTTACCTACGCGCCTGCCCGCGCGCCTACCTACGCGCCTGCCTACCTATAGAAGGTCGTTAATTAGCTTATAGGCTAACTCGCTAGGTTATAGAGAGCTATACTAACCTTGCTAAGCTATAGAGAAGGTTGTTAATTAGCTTGTAAGCTAACTTGCTAGGTTATAAAGAGCTATACTAACTTTGCTAAGCTATAGAGAAGGTTATTAATTAGCTTGTAGGCTAACTCGCTAGGAATCGACTTGTTAGTAGGGTTAGGAGCTAGGTTGCGGAGAGCTACGCTAACCTTGCTAAGCTATAGAGAAGGTCGTTAATTAGCTTGTAGGCTAACTCGCTAGGTTATAGAGAGCTACACTAACCTTGCTAAGCTACCGCCTGCAGAGAAGGTTATTAATTAGCTTATAGGCTAACTCGCTAGGTTACAGAGAGCTACACTAACCTTGCTAAGCTGCCGCCTATAGAGAAGGTTGTTAATTAGCTTATAAGCTAACTCGCTAGGAATCGACTTGTTAGCAGGGTCAGGAGCTAGGTTGCGGAGAGCTACACTAACCTTGCTAAGCTATAGAGAAGGTTATTAATTAGCTTATAAGCTAACTCGCTAGGTTGTAGAGAGCTACACTGACCTTGCGAAGCTACAGAGAAGGTCGTTAATCGACTTAGTTAATTGAAGATATAGTAGATTAAAGATATAGTCGAGAAATTTAAAGATCTAGTAGATTGAAAATTGAAGATCTAGTAGATTGAAGATCTTATGGAGGATAGAAAATTAAAGATCTAGTAGATTGAAAATTAAAGATATAGTAGATTAAAGTATAGTAGATTAAAGTATAGTAGATTAAAGTATAGTAGATTCAAGTATAATAGATAGAAAATTAAAGATCCTATAGATTGATTATAATATATTATTATTTATTTGTACTCCGATATGCCTTATAGCGCGCCGGTCCTGCTACTAGTTTATATACAAAGGAAACCGTACCCCCTGAACAGAGGGCCGGGTAAAAACCCCTGCCTACGCTTCTGCTTTAGCGCTTTGAATCCATTATACTACGTGTTAAAGGTAGCTCCTATCTCCCTTAGCGGCTCGATTCGGCACTTCCCGCACCCTCTCCGCTGCTCTTAGCCGCTTTCGCAGCTATCGTAGCTTCTAGTTGTAGCCTACAAGCTACGCTATACTCCGTTAGGCGCCCCGAATCCATCAACTAGCTAATAACTACCTTTGCTAAGCTCTTATACGGCTATATAGCTTGTTGTAAGACGAGCTATAGATCCTGTCGTAACTATATTTGTAACTCCTCCTAGGTTCTATACTTCGGTAGATCTTTATACTATACTACTAGGTATTCGATCCTTTCTTTGCCCTTACTACACTTGTAGTATAGCGTAGTAATCTCTAGGACGTTTACCCTATTTAGGTACTCCTAGAGGCCGATGTCCCCGCTACGCGCCTAGGTAAGCAGGGAGCTCTAAGCCTTACTTAGACCCTTATATCTCTTAAAGGCAAGGTCTATAAATAGTTATATCGGGGGGTCCTTGTCTGCCGAGCGGCGTATAGGTCTTCTTGCTCTTGTTATAAGCGCGGCGCGCCTCTTCCGGGCCGCTATCTCGCGCTCCTACTAGGCGAGTTCTACTACTCTATCTATATCGAGGGTCTTATTCTTCAGCTTCCCTATCTTCTACTTTTGCTTAGCCTACTTGTTTGCTACAGCTACTACTCTCTTGACTACTATTAGCCCCTATAGGCCTAGCCTAGGCTTCCTCCCTTACGTCCTCCCGCTCCTCTTCTAGAACCTTCTAAATAGCTTAGTATATACCTTTTAGATTAAGCTCGCTACTATAACTAGGGGGTACCCTAGTCCCTCCCCTAACTAGAGGAGTAGTTTATATATCCTAGCTTCGAAGTTAGCTAGCCGCTTGTTTAGGTAGAGGTCTACTAGTAGGACCTAGGCCTCTATCTCTAGGTACCTAATTAGTATAGTTCTATAGCCTCCTACTACTATACGGAGGCCCCTACTCTAGTCCTTCGCTAGCTTCTTAGCTATCCCCTTTAGCTTACTCCCTTTACTAACTATAGTTAGGACGTAGTAGCTTGCTGCTCTATATACTACTACGCTCCTTATACACTTTATATATACCTTCTAGGCCTTTGTAAGGCTTAGGCCCTACGTCTTCGCTACGATCCTCGTTAGCGCGAACTCCTAGGTAGCGAGCTTCTTCTTAACCGCGCCGCGGTACGCTTGCTATAAGAGCTTCTAGTCTAGCTAGACCCTAAAGAACCTAGCGGACTTAACCGGTTTGATATCTATATACCTACCTTTATCTAGAAGGGCAAGCTTAGCTAGGTCTAGCTACTACCTTTAGTTCTTGTTAAAGTAGATTAGTTCGTACTTTTACGCTACAAACGCTATTCCCTACGTTCCCGCCTACTTCAAGTAGGTTCCCTACGCTCGCTCGAGCTAGCGGATATTTACCTTAGCCAACTTTCTAAACACTAGTAGGTTCGTATTATCGGGGAAGCCTGCTATACTAAGGTATAGGTACTCTCTCCTTAGGTCCTTATATAGTAATATAATATATAAGATAAATAGGACGGGCGATAGGGGGGACCCCTAGGGCACCCCCGCTATAACTAGGATATTGTCTGTTACCTTCCTGTCGAAGTAGAGGATCGCGACCCTGTCCGTTAGCTATTCCCGTACCTAAAGTACTATCTACTTTGGGTAGCCGAGCTCCTAGAGCGTAGCTAGTAGTCTAACGTAGTTGACTATATCGAAGGCTCCGGTAATATCTAGTTATAGGAGGGATACTAAGGCGCCTTAGCGCTATACCTCCTAGACCTAGGCCACGACTAGTCGGACCGCTAGCTCGGTCGATCTACTTGCCTAGTTACCTATCTGCTTAGTAGGGAGCAGCCTATAGACCTCCGCCGCTACTATAATCCTTCTTGCTACTACTACCTCGATCACCTTCCCTATAGTCGGGAGTAGCGCAATAGGGTAGTAACCTCCTAGGGTATAGTATATGTTAGGTGTCTTTCCTAGCTTCTATAGGACTACCGTCTTAGCTCTCTTAAACGTAGCTAGGAACTATACTAGCTGCAGGCACCTTGTAGTCAGGGCCGCGAGGATCTGGCTTAGCGGTCGGCCATACGCCTTCAGGAATCCTATCGGGAGTATATCCTCCTCTAGGGCCTTCTACAGGCTCGCTTTATCCTATACCGCTTCTATCGCTAGGAAGCTTATAAGCTCCTAGACCTTGAACCCCTGTTCCTACTCCTCCTTAAGGTCTAGGTCCTAGATATCGCTAAGGTCTGCCCCCGGGCTTAGGAAGAACTTCTTCGCGAGCGCCTCCGCCTTATTCTAGTACGTCGTTAGATCTAGGCTGCCGTCTAGGCCCTTTAGGGCCGGGAGTTTCGGTGGCTTAGGGGGGAGGAAGCTCCTAAGCCTTGCCTATCGCTCGAGCTACTATAGGGTCTCCTCCCTAGCTTCCTCGATCGTCTTCCTCTAGGAGCGCCTCTTTTCTTCCGCCATTTCCGTTGCTAGCTCTCTTTGCTTCTCGTTAAGCTTCTCCTTATAGAACTGCGTAGGGGTCCTCTAGAGCTCCCTCTATTGATTACAATATAGGGCTTAACTCTATAGAAGATAGTCTTGATACTATAAAAGGAAATACGATTTTCATTTCAAAATGGCTTAGAAGTTAGGGGCTGACTTTATATAAAAACGGTTTTTCGGCAGAAAACGACTTTAGTGTAAAAACGCTCTAAAACGCTCTCTTAGTCTAAAACGATCTTCATATAGGACCTACCTTACTACTTTAAAATAGTTTTCTATAGAAAATGGCCGTACCCTGTAGAAATGGCCCTAGTGACCGTTATATACTATGAAAATCGCCCTTCATTTCGAAGATCGGTTTAATTAGCTAAGACTATACCTAAGACCGTTTTCCTAGAGTAAGGTAGCGCCTTATAGTAGCTAACTTTAAAGGATACCTACAAAACTATCTATGTTTATACTATTTTCTAGCCTGTGACTATTGGCTACAACCTTGCTGCAATTAACAATGAGAGCTTAAGTCGCAACGCAATAGCACCTAGCTAGGCACAATAGTGTTAACTATTATCTATAGTACTTGATTGTTCAATCTGCTATATCTATATATAGCGGTGCTTGCCGACTTCGAAGCTAGGATACACGAACTACTCCTACAGTTAGGGGAGGGACTAGGGCGCCCCCTGGTCGCAGCGGCGAGCTTGATCCAGGAGGTATACACCAAGCTATTCAGGAGGTTCTAGAAGAGGAGCGGGAGGACGTAAGGGAGGAAGCCTAGGCTAGGCCTATAGGGGCCAATAGCAGTCGAGAGAGCAGCAGCTATAGCGAACGAGTAGGCTAAGCAAAAGTAGAAGATAGGGAAGCTAAAGAACAAGACCCTTAATATAGATAGAGCAGTGGAACTCGCCTAGTAGGAGCGCGAGATAGCGGCCTAGGAGGGGCGCGCCGCGCTTGTAACGAGAACAAGAAGACCTACGTACCGCTTGGCAGATAAGGACCCTCTAATATAACTATTTATAGACCTTGCCCTTAAGAGATACAAGGGTCTAAGCAAGGCTTAGAGCTCCTTACTTACCTAGGCGCGTAGCAGGGATATTAGCTTCTAGGAGTACCTAAATAGGGTAAACGTCCTAGAGATTACTACGCTATACTATAAGTATAGCGAGGGTAAAGAAACGATCGAGTACCTAGTAGTATAGTATAAAGATCTACTAAAGTATAGAACCTAGGAGGAATTATAAATATAGTTATAATATAATCTATAGCTTATCTTATAGTAAGCTATATAGCTATATAAGAGCTTAGTAAAGGTAGTTATTAGCTAGTTAATAGATTTAGGGCGCCTAATAGAGTATAGCGTTGCTTATAGGCTATAACTAGAAGCTACGAAGGCTATAAAAGCGGCTAAAAGTAGCGGAGAGGGTATAGGAAGTGCCGAACCAAGCTACTAAAGGAGATAGGGGCTATCTTTAACACGTAGTATAATGGATTCAAAGCGCTAAAGCAGAAGCGTAGATAGGGGTTTTTACCTAGCCCCCTATTCAGGGGGTACGGTTTCCTTTATATATAAACTAGTAGCAGGACCGGCGCGCTATAAGGCATATTAGAGTATAAATAAATAAATATATAGCGGTGCTTTGTATAATAAGTATCGTTATTCCATTGTCTTTTAGATTAGGCATCCTATTAGTATGTTATTAGATGCAATCGGTTATAAGAATAATCTTTTAGTACTTAGTCCTAGCTTAAATACCTTCTAGAAAGATGCCTATACTATCCTATACTAAGACTAAAAACCCTGTAATAGCTTGTAGTATAAGCGAATTTATCCTAGTATATTCAAAAAGAGCAGCTCTAAGTAGTTAAGCTATAAGGTAACTGTCTATTAACAGCTTAGAGCCTAAATACAGCTCGATTCGTAGCGCGCTCCTTCCCCTAAGCGGATAGCTAACCGCTCCTACCTTCTAAGGCCGTTACTTTACTCCTTAGCGGAAGGAACAGCTTTAGTAAATGAGCCGCTTAACTTCGCGAGCTAGAAAGAAACCGCTTATTGTAGTGGGCGGATATGTCCCGGCTTCTGGACCTCCGCACTGCGCAGCTAAGTGTTCTCAGAAACCAAAGGCTGTACCAAAGGCGATCTGGTGATTCGGGCCATTGCGAGTACGAAACTCACCGACCCTTTGATGGGCCACCAAGCGAGAAATGCTAGGAAACTTTGAGCGAAAACTCTCAACGGAACACCTTTTCGACCATACCACAACCTGTCACAACTTGGACCGACCTCGATAATTCTACCACTCCCTTGAGATTCGTTACGCACCTTGACATTCGTTACACGATACTACTCGCAATGGCTTCAGACATGCCAACCATAATGGAATCAGAGTTCTGGGAAACATCATCGGAAACCTCGTCCCCGGCGCCGCGCGGGACTTCTCAGCCCGACACGTTCCCCCAGTTTTATCGACTTCCCCTGGAACTCCAACTCATCATTTTCCAAATGGCGGCGCAAGAATTCATCTCAAGCTCTCCTAGATGCCTTACCCTAGTGCGGTCCTCGATTAACACGGGTGACCCAAAGGGCACGTCTCCCGTCCCTAAGCCAGTCCGGACGGTGGTGCGGGTAAACAGAAGTCACGAGAGTCACGCAGCAGTCCGGACCCTAACACAGCTCTGCCATACCACTCGAAAGATGCTCACGGGCCATGAAGCAGTCCTCTATCAGCCATCTATGCACGCGGACGCCTTCATCGACCAGTTGGATAGGGACAAACCCAAAGGCTACACTCCCTACCCTGTCTTGGGCAGCGCGACGCGCGACATCGTTCTGCTGGAGCTGATCAAACACGGCTTCAGGGCACACCTGCTCAATGGCCCCATGTTCATGCGCATCATGAACGACATCTTCGGCAACAAGGTCCGGCGCATCCACCTCCTCAACGACAACTGGCCGCCTTTCTGCGAACAGACCATGGACATCCGCGTCCGCTCGACCGGCAGAGTCTATCAATTTCCTTTCGGCCGGGACTACGGCACCCTCGACTATCGCACCGGGAACCACTTCGGCAGACTCCCAGGCTTCACCGGCACCTTGCGCCTTCAGAGGGTCATCCGAGATAGCGGCAGCTTCGCCGACGCCGACGCCAGCGTCTTCGACTACACCAGCGGCAAGTATCGCACGACAGAGAATATTCGGCACAACACCGCCATGGACAGGAACTGGAAGCCCGAGCCACGCATGCGCTACGGCGAGGTCATGCGCATGCGGCGCGACGGGACCCTGCAGGTGAATGCCGGCGTGCGGCGCAGGATGGAGGACAAGATGCGCCTGCCGTGCCAGAGTACCAAGGCCCGACTCGAGCAGATGGTGGCGTTAGTGGCGACGGTGATGCCGGACCTGGAGTATGTCTCGATCTTGGGCCAGCTGGCGCCTGGGAAGGACCTGGAGGTGGCGGAGAAGATGCGGAACAGGAACAGGGCTGATGCACAGGATTTGGACGAGGAGGACGAGACGGAGGATGAAGAGGGGTATGAGTGAGAGGATGAAGAAGAGGGGGAGGGAGAGAAGGAAGAGAAGGAGGAGGGTGAGAATAAAGAGGAGGGTGAGGATAAAGAGGAGGGTGTCGTACAGCGCTCCTAACAAGTCAAATAGTGTCAAATCAAGCCAATTCGACATGCCCGCAAGCAAGTCAATTCGAAGGTCTTGCAAGCCAAACCACAATAGCTATTATTTGGCTTGGCTTGACTGAGCCACACCAGGGCCAGAACCTATGGTTAAGCTACAACTTAGGGTGGCGTATGCCTATATCTTGGGCCCCAAGTATAGAAGTATGGCCTAGGTAGCGATATCTCGCGACCTAGCGTCCCCTCTATAGCTTGGCGGTTGGACCAGGCGGCCTAGCCTAGCTACTAGCCCGCCGCTAGCTAGTAGATACTACGATATATAGCGTCCGCGTACCTTAGTATAGAACCGTGCTAATATGTTTCTCCTAGAGGTAACTACCTGTTTTTCTTTACTAAGCGCCGGATGTAACACCGCCTACTTGTAACACTATAATACCGCTATACGTAATACCGCTAACTATTAGACCCTGTTCTAGGCTATAAACTATTAAGGAATAACTTCGCGATCTTAGCGATATCGATTTCAAGGCCCTACTAACTAGAGATTTCGTAATATAGCCGAAGATTATAATATAGGGTAAGGAGTACGTTTTAGAAGTATAGATATATAGAAAAAGAGGGTGTACTTTATAGATCTTAGACTATAGGAGATATCTTATAGAAGTTATATATAGCTAAAAAGTAGGTTATCTTTAGTATTATAACTACTATAGCTAGTTATTTAACGTATAAGTAATAAGCTTACTATATACCTACCTTAATTAGTCTTACTATAAGTATAAGGCTAGAAAATAACCTCTACTAGACCTAAAGAAGCTATAGTTAGCGATCGATATATTTAAAAGCTACTATAGTAGCTTAGTTACAATATCGTAGTCGCGTACTAATAAATTCAAGTCGCTCCTACTCGACTAGATAGTTAGCTATAGTATTCTATTCTTAGCGGTTAAATATATATACTTTCGCTAACTTCTTAGTGTTTTAGATACCGATACTACTACGTAGTTACTACCTAAGTTAAGTAGTACTATAAAGTTATAGGTTAAGGAAAAATATCGCTAGGAACGTAATAGATTAAAGAGGATACTTTCTATAGCGAAATTTAGCAAATATCTATCCTTTAACCTCTAGACCTTACCTAATTCGTAGGCGTTACTTATAGTAGTTGTTTATTTTACTAGTAACGACCTAGTATTATAGACGAAATTGCTTAGGCTAATTCGAATTAAAGGTAGCTATAGTAGCGAGAATCTAGCCTAGTTAATTAGTACTATTATTAACGACTTTAGTATTAGGCCTTACCTAGGCTATTTTTAGAGCGATAACGCCAAATCAAACGATACTTACATTATAGCTTTAATTGCTATATACTACCTAGATCTAACTATAGTGTAGAAAGCCCTGCGGAAAAAACATAGACGACTTCGCTATATTAGCTACATTATTAACCTCGCTACTAAAGCCTTTATTAAAGGCAAAGAAAAGCGCGTTCTTCGGTCTCTTACGTAGGATTAATCGGCAGCTTATTACGACTAACGAAATAAGGTCGAGCTTTTATAGTTATAGCGGAAAAGAGGGCTAATTAGCAAGCTTTATAACATCGTCTACTATATTCGCTATAGTCCGTAACGCTACGAACGTTTTATCGCTATTGCTACGTTTAGAAAGGTAGCTTATAAAGAGATCGAACAGTTTGATTATATTATCTAGGACGAAGATCCGGTTTCTTTATAGTTAAAAGCTAATAATAATACGCGATAGAATTCTATATTCTAGATAATTAACCGCGTAAGTTAACTATAAGAATTACTTAACTACTACTATTCCGAATTAACTAGTAACGAGCTAAACGCTATTGTAGCTAAAGATATTTTATATCTATAAGATTAGAAAACCCTAGTAGAGCTACGCGAAATACTAGTCCTTTTCTTAATCGCTACTAAGAAGTTTAAAGGTAATAACGCTAGCTTCCCTAAGGCTATCGCTACTCTTTTTTAGCTAAAAGAGAACCTTAAAGGCTTACTTATATAGTATTACAATAACTTAGAGGTTAAGGTCTTCTATAGCCCTAAAGTCTCGCTCTATACGCCCGAACTACTATTATAACCTTAACGCTAAGCTAGGCTTCTAAGATATCTTAACAATTACAAAGTCGAGATGCCTAGGCAACCGCCTACGCCGCTATACCCGCCGATACTACCTACGCTACTATACCTGCTAATGCTACCTACGCCGCTATACCCGCCGATGCTACTTGCGCCGCTATACCCGCCTACGCCGCTAGTTTAGCTAGACCTACCTACGCCGCGTAAGGAAACGTAAGATATTAACGTTAGATTTATCTACGCTAGTATTTAGTACGCTATTAACAAGGTAGATAACTATTATACGTTGTTATTAGCTACGCCTATTTACTAGTTTACAATGATATTATACCTGGGCTATAGACGTCGATAGATTAATAGGAACCTTAATAAAGAATAGGGTTCTTATATTATTCGGGGCTTTAAGCAGTTCCTTTATAAGCATTATAGCTATCTCGATATTCCTAAGGCAGGGCTAGCTAACACTATATAGGGCTACGATCATTACTACGAAGACAACTTCCTTATAGGTAACTAGTACTACGATAAGCCTAGTAATATAAATTGCAACTAGAAGGTAGATCAATACCTTACTAAGCTAGTTAATAAGGTCTATAATATCTTTATCTAGTAGGCTAGGCGTAGGGACACCTTTCTATAGTTATCGAACATAGCATTTAACCTACTTTCGATCCTAGTAATATCGTTAGAGTACAAGCGAATCTTTAGCTAGGCGAAGCTAACTATTAGCGCTTAACGCTATACTATATAGGTAGAGACGATTAACATAGTAGAATGCTTAAAGAACTAGGTGCTAGGGTATAGCTACAAGGAATAACGATATAGGTTAATTTAGTAGTTAGGAATGCCCTCGATACTAGTGTTAAGGGCAAGCTAGGGAGGCATACCCAGGCCGGAACAACCTTAGCCGGCTGGCCTAGCCAAATGGTCAAATCCCTACAATCAAATACAAATCAAGTTAATTTCTATTTTTCTGACGTAAATCAACACAAATACAAGGGCAGATTTGACTTGATTGACTTGTTGGGAGCGCTGGTGTCGTGATGTAGGGCTTAGCACCTTGGCATAGTGGAACTTGGTACCTCTGGTACAAAGCTCACGTACACTCTTCTTATATATATATAGGCTCTATTAGAGCACTTCTCTTTCTCTAAATGGATTATCCCTTTCTATCTATTCGAACTTGCCCCCTACCTTCCGCTAAGCCTTCTATTAGTGCGATAGTTATAACCCCGGTGCTCTGAACGTTGTACGTAGCTACCCCTATTATACTATAGAAGTGTATTTTCTTTTCTCTTTCTATTTAGAATACTTTTTTCTATACGTTTTTCCGATCGTATATCGCTAACCCTGCTAGAAATTATTATATTAGTATCTAAAATTACCTCCGTTAAGCTTACGGATCGTGCTAGCTACCCTATATAGTTTGTATAGTTCCGCTACTAGGCTAAAGATATTTGCAAGGTCTAGAAGTACGTTAACCCGAAGATAACTAGTATTCTAGAGCCTAAGGAGCCTAAGGCTCCTACTATATAAAGCGTCCTAGAAGACTTCTAATAAACGAGCTATATCTAGTATAATATAGCTATTACGGACTAGGAGCGCTAACCCGAAGCTAAACGGACTCTAGAATCTAGGCCGAAGCTCAAGAAGGATCCTACCCCTAAGGTAGTACGCGCTAAACTCCTAATCGAACGAGAGGACTATAAGGTAGATGTAACGGTCGTATACAACAAGGTTGCATAACAGTGCAACCTTCGTAGGAGCTCGCGAGGGCTGAAGGCTCTACGCGGCGAGCTCCACCTAGTGTAGAGCCACGCTCCTCTAGCTACAGGGTGCTCAGCTAACTATATAGCATGGCATATAATATAGTATATAATATAGGCTGTGCCTGTGACACTACCCTCCCTCTCTAAACAAGCCCCCTATATAAAAATAGCCCCCTATCCTAGGTGCTCGCATCTAGAGTTAGAGTTATCTTAGCGCCTACTGTTACAGCAGTGGGCACAGTTGACCACTACGTAACACCATCTCAAAAGATGGAACGTTGTTCGATCTGCTAGACCGAACACGTAACTGTACCTATAAACCATGTTACGGTTCAGACCTGTGACACTACCTTCCGTCAAACATCTGCGCCTTCAGCGCGGTACCTTCCGTACCATTTTTTAACAGGTCTCTAGGGCTATCTTGCCCTGGTTCTATAGCCCCACCGAAAAGACTCGCTCGTCTTTTCCCCTTAGGCCCACTTTCTTTTCAATCGCGCATTCGTCGCATGTCCGCATCCAGCATCATTCTTGTGCCTACAGTCAATACCGACCGAACTACGAATTGAACGCGGGCCCTTGGGTAAAGATCGAACAAACTGTTACGGCAGTAGGTACAGTTGACCACTACGTAACACTATCTCAAAAGATAGAACGTTGTTCGATCTGCCAGACCGAACACGTAACTGTACCTATGAACCATGTCACGGTTCAGACCCGTGACACTACCTTGGCGCTGCGCCTTCCTTCTCCGCGTCTACGATAGCGGGCCTAGAAGCTTAGGGTACGTATTATAGAACTCCTAGATAGCGTTATTATAGCCGCGTAGATCCATTATAGGTTGCTAAGTTAGGTTGTTATAACCTTCCTACTTAACTTAGTACTACTAGCGACTATTCGCTACCTTGCTAAACCCTACGATCCTCTTGAACCTCTACTCTACTACGTCTTCGCCTTCGTTAGTCCGTGTAACTACGCGCTTGCGGTTAGCGCTTATATCGTCGTCGACCCTCTCTTAGCTAGCTAGCCCCTACCCTAGGTAGCGCCTTACTCTCGAGACGTAGAACGTAAGGAAGATCGTTATATTCGCTAGGAGCTTTAGAGTTACCGCGTATAACGAGGCCTTTGTAACCTCGAACGGGCCCTCCTACTATAGCGCGAGCTTTATAGTTAGCCTACTAGTCTTATAGTTCTATATATTAAGTATCGCCCTATTACTAACGTAGTACTATAGCGTATCTTCCTTATAGCGGTTTGCGTTTTGTTCGTAGCGGTCCTGTAACTGCTTTACTAGCGCTATAACCTTCCTAAGGATCGCCCTAAAGCGGTCTAGAAGCTTAGATACCTAGAAAAACTCCTGCTTTTACTACTCTAAGATATTTGGTAGGTATAGCTTCGACGGCTCTACGCCTATCCTAAGGTTAAAGCTATAATTCGCGAAGAACGGTAATACACCCGTTATCTTAGAGACTATATTGTTCCCCGCAAACTCCGCTAGGGGGAGCTAGTTAACCTAGTTATCCTACGCCTAGTTAATATATAGCTATAGGTACTGCTTTAGTTCCGCGTTAATCCGCTCTATCTAGCCGTTTGTCTAAAGGTAGAACGCCGATAAGGGTTTTAGGGTAATCGTAAGGCGCGCCGATAGCGCCCTCTAGAACCCTAAAACGAACTACGTGCCTCTATCTGATACAATCGTCTCTAGTACGCTATAGAGCGAGTATACGCGCTTAATAAACCGGTTAGCTAGCTCGTTAGCCTCTAGTGTTACTATTATAATAAAGTAGCGTATCTTTATAAGCTAGTTAACTACTACTACTATATACCTAAACTCCTACCTCCTCTATTTATATAGTAGGAGTAGTGTAATATAGTCTACCGATATATCTCGCTACGGTACTAACAGTAGTAGGAGCGGCTTAAGGAACCCTATAGGCTTTAAGCGGGGGTTCTTCGTCTTAAAGCATAGCGTATAGGCTCCTACGAACGTCCTTACTAATACGCTTATCCCTAGCTACTAGTAGACCCTATTTATTAGGTTAAGCGTCTTCGTCCTCCCTAGGTACTCGCTAGGCCCTAACGCGTATATCTAGTAGATAAGCTATAAATAAAGCTCCGTATCGCCTGGGTCGATTATTAGCCTACTATAGTAGAATACCCTACCTAAGACTAACTTACACTTAGCGAACGGTACTCTTAGCTCCT